>JAODLC010000007.1:5650768-5677328 GCA_026781145.1 Hippopotamyrus pictus
GAACCAATTAATTGGTTTTCCATTATTTCTTACGGGAAAAATTCGATCAGAACTCGAACTTTTTAGGATTCGATCCGAGGAGAACTGAGGTACCACTGTACTTAGTAATAACTTTACTACTGAAGTATAAATTCAGCAGTAATGTTACTACTGAAGTACAAATCATAGACACTTTTTGATAAAGATGTCTCACGATTCATTAATGATGAACAAACATTACATCACTGTTTCACTCGTGTTATTCATTACTTATTTCGATAGTTCCTTCAGTAGTTTACAAAGGTTTACAGAATTAACAGATATAGTAACAAATATGATAACTGCTTGAGATAAAACATGCGTCGCAATTAAGGATGAATTACCGTGAGATCAGTAAGTAAGTAAGTCTAAGTTTCTGGTTAATTAATGCATAAGTAACAGCATAATTCTATATTTGTGCCCCATCAAGTAAAGTGTTAGCCAAACACTCTTCCTTGTATGTGCTCTGTGTGAGCTCTCTCAAATTTTCCCTCCCCCTAAAATTAAAATGTTTTCTAAATTGGGAAAAAAAGTCTTTAGAATCCCACACCAATAGACACACATCAAATAGAGTTACATCTGTTTCTGTAAAAGATTGTTACTCCCAAAAGAAATGAGAAGCCCCCAAATATCTTAATGGCTGGCCGACAGACTCCATGTCCTGCTTCAACAGTTACTCATGAATTACTCATGCTCATTGCTTCAGAGAGCTGTCTCCTGCCCAAATCTCCATGGGCAAATCTTTGATGGCCCCAGAGTACAGTGAACAAGTAAGGGGATTCATTTTAGGCTTCTAAACATGTGATATAGAGGAAATATCATGGAAATCTATATACTGATGACAGACAGACAGACAGACAGACAGACAGACAGATAGACAGATAGATAGATAGATAGATAGATAGATAGATAGATAGATAGATAGATAGATAGATAGATAGATAGATAGACAGATAGATAGATAGATAGATAGAGCCATCCAGAGATGTATATTGTAAATGTCAGCAGCTGTTAGAGAGCTCAGTGCTTTTGAAGTTGAGCACATTCATGGAAAAACTGCGATGTTTTGTTTTTCAGGGTCAATATGAAGCAAAGACCTGGAGCCGCGGCCTTTGTGAGCCGTTGAGAACAAAACGGCGCCTGTCAGCCTCCCAGCATCACGGAACCGTAGGTACCGTCGCTGTCAGCAGGTAGAAATGCACTCCGCCCCTTTCTTAATCAGCATCTTCAGATGGGTACATGTCAGACCTGACATGGTTATTGAAGCCACAGACTGGCCCTGGTGTCTTCTGTGGGCTGATTTTCAGCTCTCATCACTGGCATTTTATAGACCTATGGGACGAAGCTTCAAAAGCCAAACTGGTGCGGAGGTCTAGTGAATTTTTCTTAGTTTCTCTGGTGTCTAATCCAAATCTCCACTCGTCCACTCAGAATCTTACTGCTCTGTAACATTACACCTCAACACCATAGGGCAATCGTGTTGTGAAAGGTTAAATACAGTGAAATTGAATTAAACTGAGCTGGACTGATTACCAAAGAGGAGAAGTAAACCTGAATGAAGACAAAGGCCATTAAATTAGTTGTAGTTTAGTAAGGCTGTTCCTAACATGGGGGGGGGGGGGGGGGTAATAAGATGGAGGGACCAGGGGCTGGTGAAGTAAGTTAAATGCTGCAAGCTTCTCCCTGGGACATAGCGCACTGCTAACCTCACATTTGGACATTCCTATCAAACAAACTATATCCCATTGCTCATTTATGTTAAAAGGTGAAGCCAGAGGTTGTTGAAGCACAAGCTTTATCATCACAGCAACCCCGTGTGTCGTCTTTAACGAAGATGTTTGGGAAAATGCCCTATGGGACCCCCACACTCTCACTAGAGGGCGCTGGATTTTTGGCACCATCCAGCTCCTTGCTAAGGTGGGGTCACGTGAATGCTGTATGATAATCCAGTCTTATGCACAGTCAGCAGTTCTCAGAAGCATCCAGAGATCAGACATTAATTTTACGTGGACACTGCTTACAGATTTGGAGTGCACTGGTTGTGTGGTTCACATTTACGATTACAGTCATCAGGGGGCGCCATCGAGCATCTGAGGACGTCAGAATCTGACACCGCTGGTTAAAACATTTTCCATTGATCCACAAGCCTCTTGCTTACATTTCATGTACTGAGATAGAAAGCATGTAGAGCTGGGATCTGCTCAATGCCGTACACCATCGAGCTCACCGAACAGCCATCAGAGGAGATCTGATAATGAGAGGCTGATCGGAGTGGGGGAAAGTATGTATGCATCTATATTTTTGGGAAACATATATAAGCATCTGTTTTACAGTAAAAGAATAGGAAAGATGCACATTCATTACACAGGTAAGCCGCTGGAGAGCCAAAGACATTTCAGGCTGATCGGTGAATGAACAGTGCGTGTTCCTCTCCTACTGTCAGATGAAATGAATTGCCTACTAACTGTCTGACACATCGGCGAGTTGCAGGGTGGGAAAAAAAATATAAATAACTTACTAAAGAGAAAACAGGAGGATGTGGCAGAGAATCGCGCCCCCACAGCCAGCCACTTTCCGCAGTAAGAAAATGGAAGGCAATCCCCTGCAGGCTTTCCGGGAGGGAACATGTTTAGATAATTAAGCGTAGCTACAGTCGGCAGCATTTCGGGCAATTACCTTAACCATACACACTGACTCGCTCCAATTATTGAGCGTTTTTCCCGCCTTGGTTACTGCTGGACTAATTTTTCCCCATAGCACACACACACAATAACAATCAGGTACCACTACACAGATGTCTGATTTACTCAAAAATAGATTTATTTTACTGTTACACTATGGAGAAGACAGGGGGAAACTGTACACAGGAAACAAAAATAGGCCTACTTCTTTCTGGTCAATCCCTTTCAGCGGAAATGCTGCTGCACTTTGTTTTGTTAATTTACGTGCTGATCTGGAGTGAACCAATCAGAACTACGATTTCAGTGTTTTCTGAATTAATTGAAGTCAATTACAGAGCATAAATAATCGGGCCAGGCCCGGCCTTGCTCTCCCCCTCCACCTGAATCATGGGGACCTGGGCCAGGAGGTCTCCCGCTGCCCTGCCTTCCCCTGACAGCCACTCTTATCCTCCATCAGTGTTTAATGAGGAATCACTGAGGGCAGATCTCACCAGAAAGACTCGGGAGGAGTCAGCCGACCGCTTCCCTGTAAGTCACACTCCTAATAAGCTCCGCTGCTCAGGGGAGACAAAAGTAATGAACTGAAAGGTGACCGAACAGCCATTTAAATCTCACCTGCCATGTTCCCCACAGGACTGACTCATTTGGCAAGGAAGTTAGGAATTAAAAGGAAAACCACCATAAAGACACAGATTTACAACCGATTCAAAGCACCTTGGTTTTATCTTATTCGGCAAGCTATTCTTTGCGTATTTTTATTTATGGTTCCGTTGTATTGTGACTCGATTTCATTTAAAATCAAAACAATTTAAAATTCAATACATTTTTAAAAAGTCAAAAGGTCCCTTACAGCGTCCTGTAGTTCAGAGCGCTGTTTCAACCTTCCACAACCGATTCGCCTTGTCCTGCGCTGCAGGCTCCCCGAAGAGGTGAAGCGCCTGCAAGTTGCCGCCCCCCGCGGCCGGAGATGCTCCCTCCTGCGGTCCTGCGCGGTGCGGAGTCCGCAAGTGTAGCCGGACATGCGCGGCGAAGAGCGGACGCCTCAAACTGATGTTATATAGTAGACATATTATTAATGATACATCCATTACGTGTTTTAATCGTATGTTTATTTGGTTTAAATCCGTGTTAGTGTATTTCAAACTACTTCTAAATTGGCGAAATAAACAGTTATCACGGAACATGATCTGCTGTGAAATGGGAACCAGTAGACGTACATAAATTATATATTAGAAAGACACATTCTACTCTAAATGGCTGTTTTATTTTGCACGCTATTATTTCACATCATCTTCACTGAAGGGTTTCTTGACATATCAATCAGTTGAAATTAGGCTGTGCAGTACCGAAAGCTTTTAATCTAATTTAAAAAAAAGGAACTTAAATACTGCTACGCATTTCGAAATGCAGTATCTTGGACAGAAACATTTTTTTCGTTTATTCTTTTGTCAGCTGGTAATGTCCCGGCGATCCATATTTCGGAAAAATCAACAGAAGTGTAGGCTATTTCTTGTCCGTAAAAAGCTAGGCTTTTATGTCTGTAATTACAGGGAAATGTCACTGAGATTGTTCGAATTTTTCTTTTACAATTCACTTCTTGTGCAGAAGTATCAATAAAATAAACTTTCATTATGCAATGCTTTATACCAGTGTATAAAGAGTTAATATGTAAATATATCACATTAAAGTTTCCCACTTTTCAAAGAGCGATAAAACAGGTAATACGGTGCTTTGGTCACGACGTTGCCTGGAGGCGCTCAACTAAAACATCGCTCTGCGTGTGAAGGTGAAAATTAGACTCACTTGGGTTAAAATCAGTAACTAACAACATTTTTAACTAAATAAAATACTATGCTTATTTTCTGCTCGCAGGATGACCTCTGACGTGCCTGGGTCCAGTTGTTGATTATTGGTTTGTGATGATATGTAGTAATGTAAGCTTGATGTAATGGCAGGATTTGAAATTCACATGAGGTTGGAAGTGAAGGGTTTTGCCTGTGAGCAAATATAAATACTGTTGCTGGGCGTTTGTAGCATAGTCATTTGGAATGCACTCTTTAGAATGCACTCTTCATTTGGAATGTACTTGTTTGGAATGTACACTTTTCTCACTTTTGTCAACATTCACGTTCGCAGCGGCACCAAAAAAAAATATTCCTCGCTGTGGTTCACACTACAGACCCACTGGAAAAAGCAACCCCCCCCCCCCACCCCCCCACCAATGCTGCCATAACTGTTCCTCAATCCAAGCTCTCTGCATCCTCTCAGGTTATGAAAGATGTCTTCAGCTAAAAGCATGTCAACAATTCCCGTCAGCTCCCACACACATTTTTGGAAGAAAGTACATCAACATATAAACAGAAGCCAATCATATTGCAGATGGCACACAAGCCCATTTTAAAGACTAACTTAGTGAATTGCTGAAAGGTTAATGTTGTTGGGGAGAAATTAGCCTTTTAATTATCCTTAGCTGCTCTGCAGGATTTATTGACTTGATTTCTGATTCTGCCATTAAACTGATGTCAGTTTGATGTTGATGTCGATGTCAACAATTCATCTGCCATCTTCCTCACTGGCTTCTTCACCTCTCTGTAATTCTTGGCCCACAGCTCACTGGTTCTAGGCAGACACTGGTTATATCTTATCGGGATGCCTACTCATTGATCCATTTTATTGAAATGGAAGGTCAGCTATTAAACCAACGGTTCTTTCCTGCTTTTATAGGGCTGAGCGCAGGTGTGGAAACGAAACAGGAGAGAGATTTTGGAGGCAGAAGAGGATGGATCTGGGTAAGAGGGGTGATGCTCTGAGGTCACTCAGATGAACTTCTGAAGTTTGGGTGTCAAGATGACATCATCAGCTCTTTTTCATTCGGATTATCTCAGTGATGAGTTTGTAATATTGTAGGGGAAATTTAGATGGCATCCAGGACCATTGGGTTGTATATTTTTCTAACAAAGGGGAGAAGTGAAAATTCATCTGCCACCATGGGTTAATATTTCAAACATAAAATATTTTATGAAAGACCACCTATAAATACTCTGAGATGAGCAGATTGAAATGGATGATTGGAATTTGTGAGGCTTGCCTGCAAGTTGGTAGGACACTAGGAGGACTGTAAAGCTGTCACACCTCCCGCTGCAGAAATCACAGAATGCATGAAAACGGCCCAGAGACGCCTGTTTCAGAGCCTCAGATTCACAGCGTCCCTCCCTCTCCAACACAGGAGCTCCCAAATATGAACATGCTGCAGGTGTTTCAGCAGGTCATCAAACTAACAAGTCCAGTCTTAAATTTTCATGCGTATGATTGGTACACTCTGCATGACAGTATTTTTAGTCACTTGTTTGGCTTGTTGAAACTGGGGGAAAACTCTGCAGTAGGGGGGGCACAGGGCCCTGAAGCACTAACCAGTGACGGGTGGTCTAAAAGGACATTTTCCATCGATTTTTTCCTGCGACAGATTTTTTTTAGCAGTATTGCTTTGGTCCTGGACACTGTGGAAGACTAGTGATTTTGTTGTTGTAAATACAGCTCCTTGACAACAAGTCACAGTCTACCTCAATGACTAGAACATACTCATCAAATTCTAAATGACCTTTGACCTGGGTACCCTTGGATTCACCCCCCCCCCTCCCCACCCTAAGTAACCCAAAGGAGGGAGCTGAGGAAACACTCTGGCAAATATTAATATTGACATGCATGTGGCTGCCTCATTAATGCTCTCAATAAAGAATGATGGTCCTCAAAGAAACTGGTGTCTGTGTGTGATGTTCGTATATGCACACAATCCTCAGTCAGCCTTAGTGGTAAATTTCAGTCTCAGAAATGTTTTCTCCCTCACTTGAAGTGCAGTTTTTCAGCACCTACTAAGATCAATGGAATTACATACAAATAAAATTTAATTTCATGTGGAAGCTGAAAGTAAACTGAATTGCTACCACTGCAACTTTCAGGTGTGTGTGTGTGTGTGTGGGGGGGGGGGGGTTCTTGGCCTGTCTTGAGAAAATTCAGGTTTAAAACTGACAATGATGGTCCTGCCGTGAGCATATGTTGGCCAGTATGGTTTTTGCATTCCTGTCAGTCAAAGTTTGGTGTGTATCGTAGCAGTGTAAAATGGCAAACTCAATCTTTCAGTTTCTTTTATCAAAAAATTAGTGTCATTTACAATTTATATGCATTCAACCAGCTTTAATACTCACAAGATTTAAAAACAGATGCATTATTAAAATGATTCAAATAATCATGGTGGAATCCACACATCCTCTGAATGCTCTAGGAATGGGTGAAATCATTTCAGAAAATATGCATGAAATGTTAAAATGTGCATTACACTTGTCACCAATTTATACATTTTATTTAGTAACGTAAGTATTAATTATTAAAATGTGTTTGCTGTGATCTGTATAGATTTGGAGTATGGGGAAGATCAAAATCATAAATCAAATGCAGGACTCACCTTGGATATGCCCAGTTTTACATATAAAAATAATATCAAGTATGGTTATTAGCACACTACAGTTCAAAGGAAAGGGCAGAGAGCAGATTACTGAGATCTTTCACCATGTTCATTTTGTACAGTTGAAAAGTGGAAAATAAATGCCCGGTCGGGAAGATTGATAGACCAATAAAAGCATTTTGTAATAGCTATTCTGCAGCTATGAATATGCATAACAAAAAGTGAACAATAGGAGGGGGTGTTACCTCCAACTCTCAACAAATGGTGTAGGATGTTTCCATGGATACCACCATGGCAACCCCTGCTGAATTAGCAGGCTCAGCCGGGAGTTAGTGCGGAATGGTCGCTGAGATTTTACGGGACCTCAAGGGTCAACGTTGACAATGCTTAACAGCCCTTTTATCATGCAAAAATTCCATGTCTACTGGGAATTAAATGTGCATTAGTGATGAAAAATAAAAATAGTGCCCCACAGACATATTTTTTTGTCGGTCATTCAAATTGCATGGGTTAAGTGTATTTGAATTATAATAATACATTTTATTTGTGCATCCATTTTAACAGTGAAATTTCAAAGGGCCTTACAGTCAAGCATGACATAAAAAGAGATCAAATAAGACTACAGTACCCAGCCTAGTAGCAATCAAAGCCAAATCAACACAAACAAATTCATGAATGACTGAAGCCATCATATAAAAGCAAAGGGAAAATTGCATTTTATGGGAATCTGCAAAGGCAGCGGTCGATTGAGGAGACAGGTGGAAACAATGAACACATGATCTTCTCCTCCATGTTACTATGTGTAGCTGCATACGACAGGCTGACAAACACCATGCCTGTCTTTACCTGAAATGGTCACAGCAGGCCTCCCAGAAAAAAGCAACCCTCAAAAAACGGAAGCACAAAGACCATCGAAATCCACAACAGCATCTTAAAATCAATCATGTAAAATTACTGGCATCTGGCGCAGCCGTGTGGCACAGGTGTGACACAGACGCCTGAAGGCACAGCTGTGCACAGTGTGCATTACCTTGAATAACAGCGTTCACTGCCACCCAAGAATGTCTGGATGGTAAAGATCAGTAGATGACAACAAAAATGTTACAGGTTGATTTCTAGCATTCTTCAGAGTATCAGCTTAGTGGTTGTATAAGACAACCACAAAGGGAAGGAATTTCTATCCTTCAGCATGCTGATGACTGATTTCCCGGATTCATTATTGAAAGATTATCAAATTCATTTCATACTTCAAAATCGAATTCAAGTAAAAGAAAAAATCCCATTTCTGTGATAAACCTTGTCTCAACTTGTAAATTTGAAAACATTTCCTTAGATGTTACAAGCAACCTTTTCTTTACATCTGTCAGGATTTTAAGCCAACATTTATAAAATGAAGTTAATTTACTAGTCTACAGAAGTACATCTTAGAGAATAAGACTACTACTTACAGTATCTATTCTATAATGCAAATTATGAGTTCAACAGTAAGTTTGCAATTTGCTGGAAATCAGATCATTACCAGGGACTTGGGCGAGGAGCGGTGGTCACTATATGACCTTCCACATCCAAGATTTTGGGTTTGGATCGCAGCTCTGCACTGTACGTGCACGTTCATCCCATGCCCCGAACTAATTGGTAGACTCACATCTTATCCGGGGGGCACCACTGCCTTCTGCTCTATGCTGCCTGTAACAGGCTCCAGACCCCCTGCTCTCCTGACACAGATTAGTGGTTGAAAGACGTATATAGAAATGTTCATTAGCAAATCATTTGAAATTCATAATTACACATGCTAATGCAAATGCTTCCAGGGTAAATGTGCATAGTCACAAATCCTTCTCCCTTTTAAATACAGTTAAAATAATGTTTTTTTTTTTATGTATGCATTTATTTAGAATGATAGGCGGCAGGCTTTAAGCACCCTGGGTTGGACAGTCGATCGGAAGATGGAAGGTGATGGATAGATGAATGGAAGACAACGTGTGAAAAGTTTGGGATTTTCAACAGGCATCGGAAAGGTCCACAAAGTGACATCACCAATTTTTTCGGGCGGGTCCTTTCCCACTGCCGAAGTCCATCCAGCGGGGGTAAAACTTTGTAACATTGTAAATTCTTTTGGAAATAACTTAATAAAGTTAGTTAACTGAAAGTTGTAGTGTAATGCTTTGTTTGTGTGGGATGGGGGAAAGGAAAAACACCTCTCGGTAAGTGCATTTACCTTCCGACGTCGCGCTGTATTGTCTGCTGGCTGCGTTAGCCGTTAGCATGCTAGCATGCGTAGTTTACGCTAAGCAGGCACACGCCGCGGCTGCCCCACGGGCGTTTTTGGGCGTTAATGCTCTAGGTTATATTTTCTGAGAAATGTCAGACTGTCGGATGTTTTCATCATGTCTCTGATACTAATAAGTTTTGCAGTTATTTGAGATTACTTTCTTTGCAACTTTGTGTTTCAAATGGGCGATAAATAAACATTCATTTGAAAAATCGTAAAACTAAGAATTAAAGAGCTCTCTCGGTACTCATATTCACACTAATATTGGGTAGTTTTTTCGGGAGTTTCGTAGTCACCCCAGGTACCCCCCTTCTTGCCCACCGGATCTTCCCTTTACAACTTTTTTCTTGCAGCCTTTGTGAGCCAAAACACCGCCTTACTGTTTCCTGTGGGACGCGGCGTTTGCATTATAGTGTCTAATCAGGTTTTAACTGTGTATTGTACTGATTCTGCTCGTCCTTTAACTGCTGTACAGCTAGGAATCGCGGATTCCTGAGATGCTCCCAAGTGTGCCGGACCCGTAGGCAGGGCCAGTACCTCCTCCCTGGCTCGTCCCTATGTCTCCAAAAGCGCCAGTGCAGGGGAGGGTCGAGGATACCGCGGTGCAGGTGGCCGTGCGAGTGCGCCCCCTATTGCCCAAAGAACTGCTTCACAGCCACGAGAGCTGCATCACAGCAGACCCGGAGCAGAAGAGGGTCACGCTGGGCCATGACCGCCACTTCCACTGTGACTTTGTATTTGAGGAGAGCAGCACCCAGGAGGACGTGTACTCAGAATGCATACAGCCACTCATCGAAGCCTTCTTCCAGGGTTTCAATGCCACCGTCTTTGCTTATGGGCAGACTGGCTCTGGGAAGACCTACACCATTGGAGAAGCGAATATCTGTAAGTAGGCGAACCCTCCTCTGTATGCAGTATGTGGCGGTCAGTTAGTTTTTTTTTTTTCTAGCTGTTTTGCATGTCTAACAAACAGATCTGCAGTGTAGTAGGTAGTATTTAAAAAGTGCTATACTGAACTGGATCGTGCAGTGGTGTAAATGTGTTAAAGAGCACAATTCCTGTTCGGAATAAATTTTGTTTTTATTTATAGGTGATGTTTTCGCTGTACTGCTGACATCTGCTCTGTAGACTTAATGATGTCCCTTCTCCTACTGTGAGGCCGTAGATATTTAAGATAGATAAATAGATATACAAGACACTTTGTCAGTCTCACATGGTGAGCGTGAGCGCTTCGCCGTGGGTGACTAACATGCCTTCTTGGTGGCGACAGCCTCCCGCGGTGATGAGGAACAGGGCATCATACCGCGAGCCCTGGCTGAGATCTTCAAACTGCTGGACGAGAACGACCTCACTGACTTCTCTGTCAGGGTCTCCTACCTCGAGATCTACAAGGAGGACTTCAGGGATCTGCTGGAGGTGGAAACAGCCAGCAAGGACATCCACATCCGGGAAGACGACAAGGGGAATGTCGGTGCGAGCCACGATTTTGATTTTCACCCCTCACGTGTTTCTCTGAGAGTCTTTTTTGGTATTATTAAATGTAAGGCTGTGATTGCTTAAAACTTTGGTGTGCATGAACATTTAAGGGTAACGGGAGGAATGACGTTGTTATATTGTGTGGACATCTTCAGTCCTGTGTGGGGTGAAGGAATGTGAGGTGGATGGCCTGGATGAGGTCCTCAGCCTCCTGGAGACGGGCAACACCGCCCGGCACAGAGGAGCCACGCAGGTGAACTCTCACTCCAGCCGCTCGCACACCATCTTCACCGTGCTCATGGAGCAGCGGCGCAGTGGCTCCAGGACCTTGGGGGCCCCGAGCCACGTGGTGGCCTCCAAGTTCCACTTCGTGGACCTGGCGGGCTCCGAGCGCATCCTGAAGACGGGCAACAGTGGCGAGAGGTTGAAGGAGAGCATCCAGATCAACAGCGGGCTGCTGGCTCTGGGCAACGTGATCGGGGCGCTCGGAGACCCAAAGAGAAGAGGCTCGCACATCCCCTACAGGGACTCCAAGATCACCAGGTAAACGGGCACCCTGTCTGGGAGGAACACGTGGTAGGAAGCATTTAGACAGGATGTGAATGACTCTGACTCTGCGTGATCTGCAGGATCCTGAAAGACTCTCTGGGGGGAAACGCCAAAACGCTGATGGTGGCCTGCATCAGCCCCTCGTCCTCCGACTTCGACGAGAGCCTCAGCACCCTGAACTACGCCAAGCGGGCCCAGAACATCCACAACCGGGCCGTGGTGAACTGCCGGGGTGAGCCGGACCGCACGGAGGCCTTGGAGCTGCAGGTGAGGGCCCTGCGGCGGGCCCTGGAGAACCGGCAACGGTCCGAGACTCGCATCATCTCCCGGCCGGAACCTGACAGGAAGCTCGTGCCCCCGGGGGGCGAGCTGGCCAAGCTGAGGGCCGAGAGCGCCCACTACAGGACGTGCACGGATACGGCCTACAGGCTGCTGATGGAGCTGCAGGGGGAGGGCACACTGAATGCTGGGCAGGTGCTGCGGGTGAGGGAGTGGCTGGGAACTGTGGAGGCGGAGCGCAGCGAGCTGAGCTCCGCCTCCGGCCTGGACAGCGGGATCGAGAGCACCTCCACTGAAGACACCACGGCACCAGGAAAGGGGAGGGGAGCAGCCCAGAACCAGGTATCTGAACTGGAGCACGCGGCTTGTTCCATTAATACTTGGAGAAACAAGTCGCCCTGCGGGAAAATACTTAATATCAGCATTGGCTACTGCCCCACCTATCTTCAGCTCGTCTTTTTAATCACTCTGAAGAAACGCTCTGTATAATTATGAATTTTATCTTTTAATCATTGGATTGTCTGTTCCTTCATGAATATTCATAGCGACACATTTGAATGACAGCTGTCACCCTTCAGCCAGCCGTAACCTTTCCGGCTAGAGGAGAACTCAGAGCGTGAGCACGGGTCACCAGTTGAATGCTGGGATAGTCAGGCTTGCTTCAGGGCCAACGATGATTTCGACCCGTCGGCACGGAAACCTTTTAGCAGTTTGGTGGGTGAGAGACAAAGCAGTGCGTTGTCATGACGACTAGCAAACGGGAAGGGAAGACTGTATATCCACAAGGAAGCCATCAGTAGAGCAATGACACAGCCACAAACTTCATTTAAGGGTGCAAATTTGTGATTGATATTAATTGATAGGGAGCGCACTACAAATCCAGGTTCTAATGACGATAGGTCGAAAATGTTTACGATTTCGAGTGCAGCTAGACAGACTTCCTCACTGGGAGATAGCAGTGATTGTAACCCGCATACACTCGAGGAAATGCAGGCCGTGCCAGGAGGCCCACTGATATACCGCCCATGCCGCAGAGCTCCGAGAACGCCGCGGAGGACTGGGATAGGGGACAGGAGGATGGCGTGGCCCAGCTCCAGGCGCGAGTCCAGCAGCTGGAGAGGGAGAATACTGACTTCCTGGCCGCTCTGGAGGATGCCATGGAGCAGTACAAGCAGCAGGTATGGGGATCGGACGGAGATGAGATAGGGGCCGCTCCGGCTCGGCGACTCACGCCGTCCCGCTCATGCCGTCCTCAGAGCGACAGGCTCCAGGAGCAGCAGGACGTCATCACTGAGCTCCAGGGCCTGATGGTCCAGCCGGGCCAGGTGGAGCTGGTGCTCCTGAAGAATCGACCTCACACGGCGCCCATGAACTCCACGCGGCGTCACCCCGTCAGCTTGGCAACCCTCACTCACCTCTCTGACGGAGACACTGGGAAGAGCTTGGTGGCCAAGGTACCAGTTAGCCAGAGTGGGACATGGGACACAACGTCCTGAAAAAAGGTCAGTGTGAAGAAGGAAGGAAAGAGTAATGTGTGTGTGTGTGTGTGTGAGTCTAGGGTGAACCAGCATGCTGTGTGGAGCGGGGGCTCTGTGGGCTCCAGGAGGAGTTTGCCCCTATCAGGCCAAGAAGCAAAGATGGCCCGAGCAAGACGGAGGAGGACCTTGAGGGCAGCGAGGAGTCCCACCTCCGATCAAGCCGGGAGCGACGCAGGTACGAACGCTGGCCTCTTTACCTTTATATTTCTCCCTCACAATCCTGTTGGGAACAGAAATCACCAAACTGTTAGTATTTCAGCCATATATTTACATTTATTAATGATAAATTTATAAAGGTAAAAGATGTGTTGATTATTTTCAGGATATGTAAGTGGTTGATTGTAGTAAAATGTGACTCTTATTCCGGGTGTCCCCTGTCTCATGGGCTGCCTGTGTCCTACAGGCAGAACTTCACCTGGACGATAAGAGAGGGCCGTGCAGATACTTCGGCAGGAAGGATGAAAGGCTGTCTGTCCCTACTGCTCGACTCCGACGGCTCTCTGTCCTGCCACCGCCGTCCATGTGAGTGAAACCCACACGTCAGCCTAAATGGCCACAAAGCCCTATTTTCGGACGTCTGAATAACCCACCCGCCTCCACCGCTCTCGTCCCCACAGCCAACTGCAGCAAAGCGGTGCGGGACTCCATTGGAGGAGGGACAGGCTCTGAGTGTAGCCTCTTCCAGGCCCAGCAGAAGATCCGAGAGCTGTCTATCAACATCCGCATGAAGGAGGAGCTCATCAAAGAGCTGGTCAAGACAGGTGATCTTTTCCTTCCTGGCCTTGATTCTGCAGTAATTAGAGGTTAGAGCAGCATCGTCCAAGGCAGTGATGGTTGCATTTAGCTGAATGTTAATGGTCTTCCTCAGTGGTAGCAGGTGGATTTAGCTGTTTTTTTTATCTTCACCTTCTTGTACACTCAAATTCAGCCTATTCTCTACAGCAGTAAGGTTCACACATTTCAGCAGGGTGAGTGTAATCTGCAGGAATCTTCCACACCTGTAGGGGGTGCTGATGTGCCAAATATTACATCCATCACCATAACTGCCCATTGCATGTATGCTTAGGTATGGGTATGTAATAGAATTCATTTAATTTTGTCTTAAAGTAGGCTGGTGTATTATATCACTCAGCATAAGCTAGGGGTGGGAATCGACAATGACTGCCTGAATCAATATTACATGGATATATGTTTGCCAATTCGCTATATATTGCAATTTTTAAACAGGTTTTTCGAGCGATTCAGGTCTACATTTAAAGTGGAGACAAGGGCTGTGACAGAAGACGTATTGGTCGTGTGCCTTTCGGTTACACCATTAGTTTCACTTACACATGAACACCTATCCTGCAGTGAAATTAATTAATACATTTCCTGACATGCATGAAATCTAAATTCATGAGTAGATGTTCAACATTATGCTGATTGTGGCTTTGAGTTGGTTACAGCTAGACAGTTCACAGACCCTCCCACATCAGTAGTTTTGGAACATTTTGGTTTTCCAATAAATTATGCCAACACCAGAGTGAGAGAATAGTTGATAAGACTAAGAATGTATGTCAGCTCTTTTATACCAAACTCAGCTTGTCAGGAAACACATCCAACATGCGAACTAATTTTAGACTAAATCATCAGAGTGTGTGCTTTTGCCAGGAAATTCAGACCAGGCTAAAAAAAAAACGAATGGTAAGTTCACACTACATGATTTTAGCCCCGAATTACTGCTTGCTGAAAGTTTTTGGTGATCGGCAACAAATGCCCCATATCAGAGGCGAATAGGTGTCTGCAAGGCACGGGTAAGACAGCATTCGATTTGCTATTAGTCCAAAGACGTGACCAGACAGTCGCGCCGCGGCCTTCCGTCAGATATCTAGCGGGCTAAATATCTGGACCCGTTGGCAGCTCTAATTCCTGTAGTGTGAAAAGTGCTGCAGTGAGCTACAGCCAATGAAAGCGCAAGACACGGGGTGAGGTAAAACCCAGGGAAGGAGCTTAAAAAAGACTTCAATAGTTCAGTTTGTTTAGAAACTGTTCATAGTGTTCAGGGACGAAGTATAGAGATATTCAGTGAAAGTTTACATTTCGCACACTTGCAGTTAGTTGTGGCTTTAAATTGAGATGGTGCTGGGATGAGCCTCTGTACACACTTACTCATGATAGCACTGTGCCAGACTCACGCATGTCAGTCATATTAGCAGTACCAAATGTGAGCAACATAATTTCAACCCATGTTTAAATGTTCATAACTGAATGATAGCCCCAGATTTGTAAACCTAAGGTTGTCGGTTCAAGTCCCTGGCAGGGTGGCAGAGAGGGAGTGGGGGGCTGACTGCGTGTTTCGCTGCCACAGGGAAGGAGGCGCAGGCTGTCAACAGGCAGTACAGCCGCAAGATTTCGGAGCTGGAGGGGGAGGCGGAGCAGGCGCGGGCGGAACTGACGGAGGCGCAGCGCCAGCTGCACGACCTGGAGGTGCAAGAGGCACCAAACCCCGATGACAGGTCCAGAGCGCAGGAGTGCCGCAGGAAGATCGCGGCGGCACAGAGCAAAGTGCAGGTCGGCCTCCGGGGGGTGGGAATCAGCAGGAGTGGCATTTGTAGGCCAGCTGTCCCGCAGGGTGGCGCCCTGGAGTAACACGATGTGTGGGGGTCCGGGCAGGTCCTTAAGCAGAAGCAGAGGGACACGGCCAAGTTGGCGTCCCTGTCGGCGCAGACAGAGCGGCGGGTACAAGACCTGGAGAAGAACGTGCAGAGCATGCGTAGACAGCAGGAGGCGCTGCAGCGACGCCTCCGCCAGGAGAGCCAGCAGAAGCGCCGGCTGGAGAATGAAATGCAGAAGGAAAAGCACCGTGTCAGGGTAGGTACCCCCACCAGGAGGCGTGGCTTTGCTCGTCGGTAAACCCCCAGGTCCCGCTGAATCCGTGTGCTTCTCAGGAGCTGGAGGAGATAAATGAGCACCAGCAGAAGGTCCTGAGGATCAAGACGGAGGAGATTGCCGCCTTCCAGCGGAAGAAGCGCAGCGGCAGCAACGGCTCTGTGGTCTCACTGGAGGAGCAGCAGGTATCCTGCCGCCTGATTCTCGGAGGAGACGATGGGCTTCTGGTGGCCTGCAGTAGCTGGGGGAGTCACCGGGCTCCAGCATTCGACCCCGGTGACCCTGTCATTCCACCACCAGCCTCTAAGTGGAGCCACGTTGGCGTCATCTCGTCCTGACTATGACTCTCGCTCATGCTTGGCCACCTGCAGAAGATCGAAGAGCAGAAGCGATGGCTGGACGAGGAGATGGAGAAGGTGCTGGAGCAGCGACGGGACCTGGAGGAGCTGGAGGGCGAGCTGACCAAAAGGGAGGAGATTCTGGCTAAGAAGGAGGCTCTGCTGCAGGAGAAGAGCGGCCTGGAGACGAAGAGGCTGCGATCCAGCCAGGTCAGTCTGCCTCTGAGAGTCTCCACTCAGCTGATGCTGCTAAACCAAAAGGGGGAAGCAGGGCATTCAATGCCAGTGTGCATTGAATCTGCCAGACCTGTAGGAGGCACTGATGAGCCGGTAGCTTCTGGTACATGATCTTTTACATTCAGTCTCATAGTCAACCTGGATGATGGATTTCCTACCAAGGCTCTAACCTGTGCTCAGATCTCTGTCGGACAGCAGCTGGCCGTGTCCCTGTCAGGTGGCCTGGATGTACCTCTGTCTCCCACAGGCCTTAAGCAAGGACCTGGCCGTCTTGTCGGGCCGCATCGAGACCCTGGAGCGGGAGCTGAGTGAGAGGAACGGTCAGCTGCACTCCAGCAGTGCCCAAGACTCACAGCAGCTCCGGCAGGAGATCTCCAGCCTACGCCTGGAGAAGGACCAGCTCCTGAAGCAGAGGGTGGAGCTGGACGACAAGCTCCGGCAGGGCAGCCTCCTGTCCCCCGAGGTGCGTGACATGTCCTGTCAGAGTATGCAAAAGCAGCACCCTTTCCAGCATCATGGGTGCCCTTTGATGGCTGTACAGAGGACATTTCTGCTTGTGTGTGTGTGTGTGTCTCTTGTAGAATCACTGCACTTCATCTGTTTCTCCACTAGGAGGAGCGCACGCTCTTCCAGCTGGATGAAGCCATCGAAGCCTTGGACGCAGCAATTGAGTACAAGAATGAGGCCATCACTCAGAGGCAACGACAGCTTCGGGCGTCCGCCAGCATGCTGTCCCAGTGGGAGATGAACCTCATGGCCAAGCTGAGCTATCTCTCAGCCTCCGAGACGCGTGCCCTGCTCTGCAAATACTTCGACAAGGTCCGCCCCCCCACCACCAACGTCCGACTTCCAGCAGGGAGTGCTAGCAGATGCCGTGTAGGATTTGAGAGCGAAGCAGCGGCGCTTTGAACCACAGCGTGTGTTCGTTTGGATCCTCAGGTGGTGTGCCTGCGCGAGGAGGAGCGCCGGCTGCAGGTGGCGCTGGCAGAGCTAGAGATGAGGGCAGAGGAGCAGCAGCAGTTGGTCCTGTGGCTGGAGGCGGCACTGGAGAGGCAGCAGCTGGACACGGACCGGCGTCTGACGCAGCAGCAGCGAGAGCACGAACGGAGCGTCCAGCTCCTCCTGCAGCAGTGCCGAGGTGAGGCTCAGAGCCACCACAGCATCCGACTGCTTCAGCAGGGAGTTAGACGTCCCCTCCTGTTCCCATAGAACAAATGGATGAGAGTTCGGCGAGCCGCCTGCGGCAGTATGAGAGCTGGATCCACAACCTGAGGAAGGAGCTCAGTCACTACCAGAGGGCCAACCTGAGCTCAAAGCTTTGGGAGCAGGGAGGGCAGGGCAGCCAGCCCACGGAGCAGGGAAGAGGTGAGGCAGACCGCCACTCATCAGCAATGCTGATCTAAGCTAGCTACTTAGTGTCGCTTTAAGACAGGGGTGGGCAATCATATCCAGAAAGGGCTACGCTGTATGCAGGTTTTCGCATTCGGTAGATCGGTGGATTACTAATTTGAGGACTGATTGACTGAAGAATCCTCACACCTGAGTTTGAACAGCTGACCTAAAGGTTATCCCAAAGACCTGCTTACACACTGGCCCTTTGCGGATAAGATTGCCCACCCCTGCTTCAAGAGCATGTGGTATCACCTTCGAGCAGGTTACTTATGTACCTATTAATGTATTCCCAGCTGCGGCGTGCGAGGAAGGGCCAGAGGATCAGGTGCCGCGAAGCAGGGAAGAGACACGAGAGCTGGTGCACGCCCCTCTGCCACCCACCTGGAGGCGCTCTTCGCTGCCCACAGAGGACCAGCGTGGCATGGAGGAGCTGCGCCAGCGGGCGGCACACAAGGCCATGCCCTCTGTCCAGCCGCTGGCCAAGACACGGAGGGAGCTGCGGAGACTGAGCCTCAACACTGGGCCTGTCCACGTCAACCCCAGCATGATCGACGTCAGGAAAAACCCGTTTTAGGCAGTGTTCAGTGTCACACATACAATGACAGTGTTGAATCATTTTATATACTTACACACACCTACTGCACTTTTTCAGAAATAGTGGTTTTTGTATGTATTATATTTTTAAATATAAATAAATCCAAAATATTACCTGGGTCCTGTACCATGAGGCTGTTTTAATGAACTCAGGCTTTGAAGATAAGTTCCAGCTTGATTAAACCAAAGAAATGCAATTTCAGATTAACGGTGTCTCAGCGCTGACTATCAGCAATATATGTTATATATGTTATTACTGAAACCAAGATTACCTCCTGATCGCGTGCACATAAGTGTGCAGTGTGTGACAGTCAGCCTATCACATAAGCCTGGATCGCAGCTGGGCTAAGTATTTCAAGTCGGCGGAACACCGAGCAGTGTCACCAACCCTGAAAACTAAGAGCTGTGCAAGAGTTGCTGTCAACTCAAAAGCTAAAGCAATTTCTAGTTATAGCATAGATCGCCACTGATACTAAGTAAAAGCGTTATGAAAGGGTTCGAAATGCAAAAATGATCGGTGTGCATCTCTGCCTGTGGACATCAAAGGTTTGTGATTTAAAACCTGGCTTACTTGTTGAAAGATGTTACAGCTGGAAGACTGAATATCGAATATGCAGCAAACTTTACTTTAGTCACAAGATTGTCATGGTTAAGCCATATGGAGAAGTTTGGAAATCCCATACTGACTTGCTCCGTAGCATGAATTACCGTGGTAAGGTGTCCAGCTAAGAAAAGCAGCTGTTACCGATACTTATCATCAAAGCTATCTTGCTAAGCAAAGACTCCGGCTTCGTGGTGGCCATTGGTGAATTGTCACGTGGTTTTTATGTTTTTAAACCGTGTTCATGCTGAAAAATGCCGTGTGTGTGACATATATTTTGCTACTAGCCAACTTTGCTAACATCACTTATCTATTCTTATTTTGATACATATGTAAACAGTCTAAAGTCCAAGCGTAGATATTTGGTTATTTGGTATTCTAGTTGGTTATCAACTTCTTAGAACGTTTTGATATGTTAATTTGTTTTATTAACCTCGGCGGTTTATCTTGAAAACTGAAGAAAATTAACCTTTCATTTATATTGCATTAACTTTTCCTTCGGGATTGTGAATATTTCCCATTGCGGCGTTTCTCTACGCTTTTTCCAAATCGGTTTGGTAAAACATGTGCATCGAGCCAGCCAGGAGTCGAACCTGGAATCTTCTGATCCGTAGTCAGACGCGTTATCCATTGCGCCACTGGCCCAAGGTGATTATGGGTAAGCAATCACATGATCATGTAATTTAATTTGAAAGTAGGTTTGTATAATGTTATTTCTGTTATTGTGGCATACTCGTTATATGTGCGCTGCCTTCAAATTAAATTAGATTAAATAAATCTGTTATCAGGGTCATCAAGCGTCACAAATACTTACGGTACTTTTATACCATATTATGGTACATTTTATGCCGTTTTGTTCAGTTCAAGGGTTAAGATTATACACACGTGCTTAACTTATTCTTTCGTCTATATGTTACAGTAACTGTGGATAGGTTTTAAAAGACATTTATTACTAAACACAAACGGTAAAGATTCCATATTTCCGGGCGTAGCTTGCGCCCCCTGCAGGTGAAGAAAGTTACATACCTCAGTTCCGCATGTAAATGACGGGATGCGTTGCATTCCAGACGGCTCGCTAACGCAGCATTACAGCTCAGTAATAATAATAATAATAATACATTTTATTATTATCATGAGGGCAGTAATTATTGTTGTTGTTCTTGTTATTAATAATCGTCATCATCATGCAAAAGGGAACTCGTGGGATATTTTATTCAACCCAAAACAATTTATCGGTATCAGAAGGTAATGCCGGCGTTTTCCATGTAGCAGTTCAGTCCATCCGTGGCTAGCAATGAGGTACTCGGAACGGTGAACCCACCCCCGTCCCGGATTACAACCACCCCTTCGGGCTGCTTCCAGGCGAATCGCTACAAGGACACTGAAGCCAATGTTCTCAGCATTTAGCGAACCGTGTCATTTCAAGGGCTGACCTCTATATAGGCTACATCTGAAGATAGTTTGCTTGTATACCTGAAAAAAAGGCGTCATAAAGACGTTTTTATCCATAAGGTTATCTAATTTTTACTCAATATACAAAGTAAATGTAGGTCCTATTTATATTGAGGTAGCGTAACCTGACGAGGTCCTAAGGGTAAAAACAAAATGATGTATATCGAGTGCTTTTTATAGTAATCTTACAGCGAAAACCGTAATGTCATAATTAGCTTCCTTTCATTGTGTGTCCATTCCCTGGGGATAGTACCCCTGTAGATGTGTTCCTCTAAAAGTAAATGGACGTGCGTTAGTCCATTACAACTTGTAATGTTTGCTGAGGTGAAAAAAAATATGCGCAACACCTTATTCATATGTCGCCTGTGATTTTGCTTCCTATTATAGGAAACTAACAAAGTTATAGCCGCACGTTTGGTGGTCTAATGGATAAGGCGTTATGCTTTAAATCAGGAGCTTGAAGGGTCGAGTGTTGGGGCTTCGGTGTTTTTAAATTCCTTTCTCAGTGGGATATATTTAGGTCTATCCACTTTCTTCTGTACAGCTGCAGATGTGGACGTATTTTTAAGTTGATTTATCTTATAGTTTAGTCACACAAAAATATGCATAAATCAGATAGGGCTAATTTGTTACTTGAATAAAATATGCTATTTTATTAGGACAATTTTCCAAGATTTTCAGACTCTGAAAGGTTAGGACCTAACATGTCATAAATCCTGCACAAACCAGATCACAATCTGAGACTGTTCTATGCAGATCTGCTTCCAATGCATGAAATAAATAAAATAACCATCAACATCAATTGGACTCCATTTTGCAGTCAGGTGATTTAAAACAACCTACACAGATTTCTGACTTGTATTAAGTCCAATGGCCTCGCTCAGATTTGTGCTATTGTAAATAGAAATATATATTATATATATATATTAATGAAACTTATTTGAATTTAATAGGATACAATTTCTTGAAGTTAGATCAAGGGCTTTTTGTGAGCTTTTCTCATCATAACACCATAGTGTTACAACAGCATTAAGTGCAAACATTGATCACTTTGATGGATTAATGGTGAAAACTGGCAGCAAGTGTGATGTCAAGAACCAAGCTCAAGGCCAAGAATACTGACTTGCAAAAATTAGATACAATGCAAAGAAGAATTCGGTATGTGCATACAATCATAGGATGAGGTCGCACTGTCCATTAACCCGCAAATCTACTGAAGAGCCAATCACAGCTAAACAGAGACTTAAAGCACCTCCTATTGGTCAACGCAGGTGCAAAGCTTTTCCTGTCCTCAAAGACAACTTCATTTACCAAA
This sequence comes from Hippopotamyrus pictus, assembly GCA_026781145.1. Lineage (NCBI taxonomy): Eukaryota > Metazoa > Chordata > Actinopteri > Osteoglossiformes > Mormyridae > Hippopotamyrus > Hippopotamyrus pictus. The sequence goes on from JAODLC010000007.1 coordinate 5,672,838, forward strand.
ATCTTCCTGAGAACACAAAACGGGGAGGCAAATACACAGTAATGGCATTTCATTAGTATACTTGAAATATCTAGGTTTTTTTTTCTGAAAAGGAAACATAATTGTCTTGGTTCAGAAAGGTAACAGGAAGAAAGAAGACATCACTGTCGCGTTTAAAAGTATTTGTTACATACTACAAATGATTTGCACTTGAATGCCTGGTTCTTATGATTCATTTATATTCTCGTTCAGCCCCTGATCTGCATTAATGTGAACCCTGTGCTCTATTGGCAATTAAAACTCATGTATGACTAAAACCTTTGTGAATGGACTACTGCATTTCTCATCCATGCATGACAATTTCTGATGGCCTTCCACAGGTTATCAAGGTCGGATTCTTAAAGATGGAGTGTCGTTGCTGTTTCATTATGTATCAGTGACTATATTTAAGGAAAGAGTTCTTTCAAAAAGCTGGCCTTGAATATCTGAAACAGGGACTGAGCAGCACAGTATGATATCTCATTACACGGAGTGGTACTTACCCATCTGGTGCAACTCAGTCTTCTCCCTTTCAATCAAATTGCCCTGAAATTACATTAAAATACAAGGTTTGGCCCATATTTTTCTGTTTTCACAAGTGGGTTGGTAATTTATCTGGAAGTAAATATTACTCTTCAAGAGCAATACTGACACAATGTACAAACACAGCAGTTAAAGTAGACAGGGCCTCAAGTAATCTAACATTATTGAATATCTGTTTCTTAGAAGGTGAAGAAACAGGAACGACAACATTAAAAGTACCACCATCGGCCAATAGAGGGCAGTACAAGAGTAGAAAAGAAGAAGAGTTAAACTCCAGATAGTCCAGAATGCAGCAGCCAGAGTCCTCAACAAAACTAAGAAATATGATCATATTGCCCCAATTTTATCTTCACTACACTAGCTGTCAGTTAGATTTCTTGTTGACTACAAAATACTACTCTTAACTTATAAAGCTGTAAATGGTCTTACACCACAGTATGTGAGTGACCTCATTTGCAACTACATTTCGAATCGTACGCTTCGATCACAAGATGCAGGTCTTCTATTCATACCCAGAATAAAGAGCGTTACTTTTGAGGGAAGAGCATTTGCTCATAAAGCATCACAGTTATGGACGTACCTCTTTAGTCAGTCTTTTGGATAGTAAAATCCCCTTTTCTAAGGTGAATGGGAAATCTGGAGATTCATGGTCATTTGAGATTAAAGGTGAAAGGGGGGATTGGTGCTGTCGTCCTGCCACTCTCACCGATGACTTAAGCTGTTGACGGTAGTTTGGCTTGACGCCAAAACCCCTGGAGACCCTCATGTCTGTGCTTCCTTCCAGGTCTCTCTTTTAGCCAGGCTGCCATAGTTACTTTAGTACTGCCGGAGGTTAGGATAGGTGTAGGGCAATAACTCTTCTCCATCTTCTCTTTTCCGAGCTGATCCCGAGCCGACTCTACACCGCTTGAACCCTCACCTGGACTCCTTGGAGATAATTACATGAAACCAACTGGGACATTTAAAACTATATGGACTGAAATTAATGTCAATGTAAACGCAGTTTCATACTCCCCGGTCGCCCAGAGGAGAATGGGGTTCCCTTTCGAGTCTAGGTTCCTCTCAAGGTTTCTTCCTGCTAGAGGGAGTTTTTCCTTGCCACTGTCGTCTCAGGCTTGCTTGGTGGGGTTTGGGCCGGTTATATGTAAAGTGCTTTGTGACAATGACTGTTGTTAAAAGCGCTATATAAGTAAAATTGAACTGAATAACCAGGAACATAAACAAAATATATAGTTTCCTAATCGTATTTTCTTTGGTGGTCTTGTTCTTTTTTTCTCTCACAAGGGAGAACTCAATTTTACAAAAGTCTGTGAATGTAACCATAAGATGAAAATAGCCAAAAGGCTTGCATTTTGATTTTTTACTTGTGGTTAAGGTTAGGGCTGTGTAAAGGTTAGGGACGTCATATTGAGGATTAGGGTTACGCCCATAAAAATGAATGAAGCGTCCCCACAAGGATATAGACACCTAATCTCTCTCTCACTGTGTGTGTATGTGTGTGTGTGAGTGAGTGAGTGAGTGAGTGAGTGAGTGAGTGAGTGAGTGAGTGACTGACTGATTTTTATTTTCTTCCTGTGTCAGGCGGGTTTTCCAGTTTACACTCACAGTCTAAAAACATGCATTTCAGTTAATTGGCTTCTTGAAATGACCTGTTGTATGTGATTGCATGTGTGTGCCCTTCTATGGACTGGCATCCTGTTCTGGTTGTATTCCTGCCTTGTGCCCTCTGCCGCCAAGGATATGCTCAATGCCTCCTGCAACCCTAATTAGGATGATGGGGTCAAATGATACAGGGATAGAAAAGCAATTACAACTCCCTTAATCCCTTAAACTGATACTGGTTGGAAAACAACTTTAGGTTTACGTTGTACCAAACATGTCTAAACACACAAGTACAAATATCTAGAGTTCCCTGGCTAGTGTTGTGTTTTGTTGGGGATAAAATAGCCAGAGGTAAGGAGCATGCACTGATTACAGCGCGTTGCCACACCCCCCACATGACAAACCACCTCAGGGATGAGAACCTGAGTGCAGCCATGCAGCAGGTGATACCTCAGCACCACAGTAGGAGGAGCAGCGGCTCTACTCTGAGTCCCTCCCGAATGACCGAGCTCCTCACCCTATCTCTAAGGGAGAGCCCAGCCACCCTGTGGAGGAAACCCATTTCGGCCGCTTGTATTCGCGACCTCGTTCTTTCGGTCACTACCCACAGCTCATGACCATAGGTGAGGGTAGGAATGTAAATCGACTGGTAAATCGAGAGCTTTGCTTTTTGGCTCAGCTCCTTCTTCACCATGACAGACCAATGCAGTGCCCGCATCACTGCTAACGCTGCACCGATCCGCCTGTCGATCTCCCGCTCCATCCTTTCCTCACTTGTGAACAAGACCCCGAGATACTTAAATTCCTCCACTTGGGGAAGGACCTCCTCCCCGACCCGGGGAAAGCACTCCACCCTTTGAGGACCATGGTCTGGGATTTGGAGGTGCTGATCTTCATCCCAGTCGCTTCACACTCGGCTGCAAATTGCTCCAGTGAGAGCCAAAGGTCAAGGTCTGATGAGGCCAACAGAACCACATCATCTGCAAAAAGCAGAGACCTAATCCTGAGGTCACCAAACTGGACACCCTCAACATCCTGAATACTCTGAATACAACGGAGGCGCGGAACATGGCCCATTCGGACTCAATGTACCCTGCCTCCCCCGGGACATGGGTGAAGTTCTGCCGGAGGTAGGACTTGAAGCTCCTTCTTACAGGGGATTCCGCCAGATATTCTCAGCAGACCCGCACTATACGCTTGGGTCTGCCAGGTCTGACCAGCTTCCTCCCCCACCAGCGAAGCCAACCCACCACCAGGTGGTGATAGGTTGACAGCTCCACCCCTCTCCTCACTCGAATGTCCAATACATGCGGCCGCAAGTCCGACAACACGACCACAAAGTCAATCATCGAACTGCGGCCTAGGGTGTCCAGGTGCCAAGTGCACATATGGACACCCTTATGCTTGAACATGGTGTTCATTATGGACAATCCGTGACGAGCACAGAAGTCCAATAACAAAACACCACTCGGGTTCAGATCAGGGGGGCCATTCCTCCCAATCACGCCCCTCCAGGTCTCACTGTCATTGCCCACATGAGCATTAAAGTCCCCCAGCAGAACAAGAAAGTCCCCAGGAGGAGCGCTCTTCAACACCCCCTCCAAGACTCCAAAAAGGGTGGGGTATACTGAACTGCCATTTGGTGCATAAGAGCAAACAACAGTCAGGACCCGTCCCCCCACTCGAAGGCGAAGGGAGGCTACCCTCTCATCCAGCGCGGTAAACCCCAATGTACAGGTGCCCAGCCTGGGGCAATAAGTATGCCCACCCCAGCTCGGCGCCTATCCCTGTGAGCAACTCCAGAGTGGAAGAGAGTCCAACCCCCCTCAAGGAGACTGGTTCCAGAGCCCAAGCAGTGCATCGAGGTGAGCCCGACTATATCTAGTCGGAACCTCACAACCTCGCGCACCAGCTCAGGCTCCTTCCCCACCAGAGAGGTGACATTCCATGTCCCTAGAGCTAGCTTCGGCAGCCGAGGATCGGACTGCCAAGGCCCCCGCCTTCGGCCACTGCCCAACTCACACTGCACCCAACCCCTTTGGCCCCTCCTACAGGTGGTGAGCCCATTGTAAGGGGGACCCACATGCCTCCTTCAGGCTGTGCCCGACCAGGCCCCATGGGTGCAGGCCTGACCACCAGGCGCTCGCCATCAAGCCCCGCCCCCAGGCCTGGCTCCAGGGGGGCCCCAGTGACCCGCATCCGGGCAAGGAAAAAGGTGAATCTATGTTTGTATTCATCATAAGGGGTCTGATGAGCCACACTTCGTCTGGTTCCTCACCCAGGACCTGTTTGCCTTGGGTGACCCTACCAGGGGCATAAAGCCCCGGG
>JAODLC010000007.1:5677428-5699903 GCA_026781145.1 Hippopotamyrus pictus
AAGATCTCGGTGTGTATGTTGATGCTTCCATGTCCCACTCTCACCAGTGTGGGGAAGCAATAAAAAAGGCCAATAGATTGTTGGGTTACACCTCTAGGTGTGTGGAGTTTAAATCAAGGGAGGTGATGCTACGATTATATAATTCTGTGATAAGACTCCACCTAGAATACTGTGTGCAGGTTTGGTCACCATACCTTAAGAAGGATATTGCTGCCTTAGGAAAGGTGCAACAGAGGGCTACAAGAATGATTCCTTGTCTTAGAGGAGAGGTTAGTTGAGCTGAATCTGTTTAGCATCAAGCAAAGGAGACTAAGGGGGGACATTATCCAGGTATATAAGAACTCATGGAAATTAGCGGGAGAACATTTTAAAACGAATTTGAGGAAGCACTTCTTTACACAGCATGTAGTTAGAGTATGGAATAGTCTTCCTACTAGTGTAGCGCAAGCTAAAACCCTGGGTTCCTTTAAATCAGAGCTAGATAAGATTTTAACAACTCTGAGCTATTAGTTAAGTTCTACCAAAATGAGCTCGATGGGCTGAATGGCCTCCTCTCATTTGTAAATTTCTTATGTTCATATGTTCTTATGCTGTCACCAGCTTCCATGAACCGGTGAGGCCCGGCAAAATTCCGCGGCTTTCAGCAATCATACTCACTCACCTAACTACAGCAATCGCACTTTAAGTGATTCAGAAAACAAGACAGACAGAGTGATAGCAGAGATGGATACTTCAGGTCCAGAGAGTGAAAATGCAGACCAAGATTTTCTTTCAACGAACCAGTTCAGTATAAAGAGTCACAGAGTACTCAACTGGTTGGTTGAAACAAAATTCTGTCCTGGATTTTTACTTTCTGGACCTGAACTGTCTAGCAGGATAGCAATAGTGTATAAGAGGCTTCTTGGCTGTGTCAATTATAACAGGAGCATAGACCATTCTGTGCTATTGCACCCTAACCCTCCACTCCATTGCAAATATAAGCTACTCTCAGGGCAAGCAAAAAAGAAAGCATCCAGACTGAACAGAGAAATAGTATTAGCTGGCTCTACTATCCACTACCCCAAACATGCTTAACCCTTTTCCAAAATTCTTCTTCTTTGTACAGCGTGTAGTTAGAGTATGGAATAGTCTTCCTGTTAGTGTAGCGGAAGCTAAAACCACGCGTTCCTTTAAATCAGAGCTAGATAAGATTTTAACAACCGTGAGCTATTTAGTTAAGTTCTCTCCAAATGAGCTTGATGGGCCGAATGGCCTCCTCTCATTTGTAAATTTCTTATGTTCTTATGTTCTAATAATAATAATAAATTAAAGAAATTGCTTCAAAGCTGTGTTTCTCAAACCGGCCCTTGTAGGAGCTCCAGTCGGTCCACGTTTTTGCTCCCTCCTGGCTCCCTGCCAGACAGTCCACAGTTGGGAGGGAGCAAAACCATGGACTGTCTGCCTCCCCCCGCCCCGAGGACCAGCTTGAAAAACACTACTTTACAGAGGGGCACAGATCAGACTGAGAGACGGAGGACACAAAAAGCTACACTTGCAGTATAAGTACTTCCCGTCCATACAGACAGGGAGTCAAAAATAAGAAAACCTTAATCACTAAACCTGTCTTCCTACAGGGGGCAGCTGAACCAAAATCATCGACCCCCCTCACTAAATATCTTCATTGCCCTAGCAACACCCCCTTCCCAAAATTATCCAAAACAAAATTCCCTAGAAGCCACTATAAATTACTGACTGCATAAAATTAACCCCACCCCACTGAAGAAATTCATTTTAAACACTCCAAACTGGGCATCCCTGCATGTCCCCAAAATACTCACAGGTGTACTCTCGCCACACTACTTACATCTATTATATGATGGCTTTCTAGTGTAGTGGTGTAACCTTTGTGCTTCTATCAAAAGGGCATTTGGGCATTTCTTGGCTTTACTCAGTAGGTTTTAGTGCTTCAGTAATGACCAGTATCTCCTTCAAATTGCACAAATACTCCAGTGGAAACAGCTGTCAAAGAAAGAACCCCAGATATAGAAAATTAGTAACTTGGAACAGAAAAAAATTTGAATATGCTCATTTATCAAATTTCCTTCCATTTCCACAAAGTGCTTGGAGACTGATGATGCATGGAAACACTATGAAGTTCTTTTGATGGGGGACAAAAAGGCCAGTTTCTTAAATGATCGTGATACAGGGCGTATGATTTCCACATTTACTCTTGAAAGATGGCATACATCTGTTTTCCCCCTTGCCTTCCAGTCTGAAATCCCTAAGCAGTCTGAATGAGGACCCTGCAAACTAGTTAACAAAACCACTTTGCTCCATCCACGTTCATGTAGATGTAGAATTGCAGAGACAAGGTTTAGGAGTTTCATGGATGGGAGTGTCCTGAGCTGTCATCCAGGCCCTGGATTATCCTGCTTCACTTTATGATTGTATTGGCTCCGATTGGCTCAGGACAGTGATTGACGACATAATAATCCCGCCCACGGAGTGTGAAGGAATAATTTCCGTGGTATTTGAGTCCAGCCTGTCACTGAATTAGCGTCACCATAGACCGACTGCCACCATGTTTCGTTAACTGCAAGGACAATATTTGTTTTACTAAATCTCTGACACAACAAACTTTAGTCAAATCTAAGCAAAATTTTTAAATGTGGTATTTCTAGCAAGCCTCACATTATTCAAAGAGACTAAACATAATGATCCAACATAAATCATAAGTCATAGTCTTCATATTTAATCTGAAGAATTTAATATGAGGAAAATAAGAAATTCCCCAAGGAAATTGAAAGTTTGATGACCAAACATCACTCGTAAAAGCCATTTGTAGATTTGCGATTGTAATGGGTCCCGAGGAGAGTTCCACCAAAACGAGAATTTTAAACTACGTTCTTGCCTACGTTCTTGTATAATTTAATATTAATTGTAAATTTAAAAAGTGATATTATCTTACATGTTCGGAATTCAGGTATATAATTCGGAATTTGTATAAAATACCGTATTTGGCCCTTTCTGCGTCATTTTCATAGTAATTATCGCGTATTATACCAACGTTTATATTGCGTTTTGGGCTGCAGTCCATACAAGGGCAGAACTTCGGTAACTGGTTTCCAAGATCCGCCATTTGAAGGAACACCGCACTTGGATACAAGCAATCCACTAAAGTGTATATAGAGGTATACATTTAAGACTAACCGTAAATACCTACAGGTGTAAATTTAAGACTAATCGTTGTAAACACCCATATTGTTACAGGAAATTTATTTTAAATTTATATCGTTTAACAAAAATCAAAATGCTTTAATATGACGACAACACATAATTTTTGACGACGTTTGTTTGTATTAGAAATTTTACAGGAAAGGTGCAATTTTTGTCAGTATTCCTCTGTCCTCTGTATAATTAAAACAGTAGGTTATAATGTGTGATTATAAGATAATGTATAATGTCAAATATGCTTAAATAGACCCGTATTACTCGTTTTAATTTTAAGATCTTACATAAGTGATGGTCGTTTCTTTCCTGTAGAATTATGTATTTTAGCTTTTCTTTTTGTCTTTTATCTTCAGATAAATTTTCATGAAACGCATTGCTACGGCATATACATCTATATATAATGTATATCAGATAATCTTACGTCTATATCGTTCTTTCTGTTCATATATTGCTTTGCTATTCAGTATCCAATAATAATAACAACAATAATGATATTGTTATTGTTATTATTATTAATAATAATAACACTGATACTACCACTAGTAATATCATTATTATCATTATTAATGAAAATGATGATGTGATAATAATAATAAGTATTATTATTATTGTTTTATTACTATTATTATTATTATTATTATTATTATTATTATTATTGTTATTATTATTATTATTATTGCTGTTGGGATGTATGATTATTGCCTTAGTGTTGAGTTTGACTAATCTTTAAAATTCTATTAGACTTTGCGATATTTTCCGTGTAATGGTGCACAATGTCTATTGATTTACATGAAATCGTTTTTTGTTTTTTTTTTTATTGTTTGAATTCTTATAGTGTCATATCATTAGTTCCTTGGATTTTGGAATAGTTTCAGTGCACAATTTTATAACTGTAAACTGCACATTTGCCGAGCTGTAGCGTCTTTAGTCGCGTGAAATGTGATTAATGAAAAGACAAATTCGTAGGTTCGATAGCATTCTTACCAAAGTGATATTACACAACAGTACCTGCTTGCTATTTCACTACAGATACTTGTAATAAAAGATCATAATAAATACCAGATTAACATGATAATAAATTAGTCAGGCTGCCTCAAAGACCGTGCAAAGTTACAGCTATGAGCTCCCCAAAGGGAATATATTTATTTGACTACATTATGAATTGACAGAGTAGTTTTTGGTCGTTGTAACAAAAGTAACCCATTAGCTGGGACAGGCCAATGACTCCTTTCGCCCATGTGTTCGTTAAAATGTAAATGCTGAAATTCAATACAGTGATTTAAGTATTAACTATATCACACTTCTTAATATTCAAATGACCAAAAGTTGTCCAGAAATAACTCGGTAACTGATCTCTAAGCCTAAAAGACGCGACCACTCGTATAACAATTATTCTGTTTCTACAACGGCAATGATCTACAGAATTGTGAAGACAAGCTGGATTTTGGGATGCTGCTTTCGTTAGATACATAGAGGACATTTCCTCACTAGAGCCTCACCTTAACGTTCCCTAGACAGTTATACCACTTGAAATAAAAACACGGTAATGGTCCACAAGGTGACATCAGATTCTGGGCTGTGGGGCTCTCTGATTTGTCACCAGGCTGCAGAATGGTCTAATCTTGGCATGGGGCTAAATACCCTGATAAGCTGTTACCAGAGCGGTAGAAGTTGCAACGCTCTACCCCTCGCGCATTGCGTTACAAGTGTGTAAAGAAAGCGATCGGGAGCGTATATATCAATGGAGCTCAGGGAAAGAAGATTGATTTTGGATTGTGACGGAAACTAATATAGTAAGTCATTGTGATACATACATGCAATATACCATTATACTTCATCTGGAAACTCTAGTTTCACTTTGTAAACTATCTTATAGAACATGAGTTTTAATATGCATATTAACACATTGTCGACTTTGCTTTCATATGTTTCAATGCAGTATAAAATGAATTTAATTATTAAGTTAAAGTTTACTACGAGTAAAACTGCTTTGTCAAATAAACCTTTAATCGTTCTTTTTATGCTTTATGTTTCGAATATTTAAAGAAATTCATGGGGAAGTTTTACAGCCTCAGTGCAGCAACATTAATACAGAAAATAACACAACATATGGAATCTGTGTCTAAGGGAATTCGAAATTTTTAGCGGGCTAAGAACGCGAGAACTGAGAAAAATCAATCTGATTCTCTGAGCGTGTAAACCGCTGTGCGAACGCAAGCCTTTGAGACGAGGCGGCGATTAAAAACGTATCTGTAGAAACGAGTAGGATTTCAAAGAAACCGCTAGGGGTCAGGATTGCCAAAGAAAATGTTTGGCGGCGTTTCAGCGGTGTTAAACGTTTCGTAAGATGGCAAAACGCAAATTTTGGACCAGATGAAACTGGTAAGAATTCTGGAATATGTTAAGACTTTTGAGACATCGCCACTTTGACTTTTAGGCTTAATTAAGATAAACTACCAGAAGTGTATATAAATTCCCTTAGCATTATTACTTAAATAGTTTTGTCACATTTATTTTAAAGTCAAATGTTTGAGTAGTTTAATATTTATTTAGCTATATAAGACGTTATATATTGTTCTACAAATATACATTTGTTATTTATATTTGTGACAAAATGTATATAATTCAGTCTAAACATATCGTTATGGTCATATTAGTTTCAAAATATATTATTTAATAGAGGATCACAGAATAAAGCTATGAACTCGGTTGAATTTAACAGGCGTTTGGTTTAATTTTCAATATATTAGTTTTACGACCTGCACGAATAATCTTTTAGTTGGTTAACGAGCTTAGTTAACAAGCCTGTAACGTGTGTAACAATACAGGCACGAGGACATAATTTAACCTTTATAACCTCTGCTAAATTGAGAGACTGGACTTTCATTGAAAACGGACACTTAGTACAAATAACAAAGCCAAAAGGGCAAAAGGTTAAGAACCTGGCCAGTTCTTTATCAGCGCTCGCGCTGCCCTCCGTGTAGAGCAACAGCTTCCCCGTTATAACTTCTGCTTCCGGAGGAATTTATACATGTGGTGAATTTCGTCACATCTATTTACGATGGTAATGGAACCTTAAAATTTGCCTGTTTTTTTCTTAAAAATATCCAGTAAAATGAACAAAGACACGATAGGAAAACTTGGAAACTGACTTCTCTGAATTCCAAGTACTATGTATACGTGTCATTACACAAACAGTAACTGTATTATTGTTGTTGTTGTTATAAACATTATGAATAACAATAATATATTCTTATATATTATTATTCTTATATTCTTCTTATTTTATTATATAGGTGCTGATTTTGTATTCAGGTGGGCGAAGTATAGCCATTACATTTATTATGATTGCTATTATTAATAATATTAATAATTATTACTGTTGTTCCTGCTGTTGTTGTGGTGTGTTGTATCCAAAATACATATTTCCATAAATTATAATCATGTGTGAATTCTGAACTAGAAGCCATTTTGGAACATTACTTCCTTTAAAAATTTGTGAGATGACGCACTGGAAGCCTACTATTCCCTGGGCAATTAAACGTAATTACAGTACGGCAGAGACAATAAACCGCGCTTGTGATGTCGTCATAGCGCAGTGGTACATTACACTTCCTTCTTAAAACTAATTAAACCGTTTTCATTTCGTATTTGGTGTGACTCCAGTAGAGTACTGCATGCCGGAATACGTACAAGTACGCGTGTAATGCTTTACAAAATCCAGTAGGCCGCATACAAGTAAACATAATACCGTACGTTTTACTGTAAATTCATGTTCTTTCACAATGATCGTTTTCGACTAATCGCCTTTGTAAGCTTTTCGAGAGCTTAATATACTTACATCTATGTGTTATCAAATTGCGTGAGCAGAAAACGCATCAAAGTAATGGGGGAAATATATATATATATATGTATATCTGTAGGACAAAGGTTATTGAACTTAATAAGTGGCAAATTATCAACTAGGTAGGAATATCCCAATTATTCTTATTATTCCAGTACAAAAATAATTAGAATATGCACTCAAATAATCTAGCCGGTCACAGAAAATCTGATGTACTTCTTATATTAATGATTTGTTATAAAAACATTGCGCTCAATGTTTAGACGAATTGATAAATTTATGTTTCATAGATCTTGGAGGAAGTAGTGATTGTTATGAGAGACATTTATATAACACGTAAAAACACATTTAGAACTAAATCTGCTCCAGACCCTATAAGTTATGAGTGTGCCCAGTTTATCGCAAGATACAACAATGAGCTTCCTCGGTTATAGAGGACAATAGCGCTTTATTTTGACCGACCCCGAGAATTTGGATGTAGTTAGATTGCAGGACACGTTCACTGACTGTGACGGTATTGAAAAGTAAAGACAAACAGTGAAAGAAAGGGGCTTTTTTCTCTGGGGGCTGCTGAGAAAATTTCAAACTGAAAGTTAGACTGGCATCTTTATCTCAGCGTCATTGGACCACATGTAATTCAATAGCAAACGCGGGGAACCATTCACAGTAGCACAACAAGCTTAGACTAATGTCAATTAATTATTATTGACAGGGACGAAATAACGCATACTAACTAATAACCATAGTATAACATTCTATTCTGACAGTAAACGAAAAGACATTTTAAAACAGCCATGTTTACAGTCCAGTGGCAGTCGATGACAACAGACTGATTTTAATGGGTATTATTTATATAAACTATTAAGAAATGCAAACATAGTCATTTTCAGTGTTCAAAATTAGGTGCACAAGGATGACACAGGAAACACATTTAACTTTAACGAGAATACACGTTGATGCTACAGAAGAAATAATTAGGAGTGTATTAGTCGAGGCGCTTATTGTATTTGGACATATCTGACTCAAACCTCGCACGTCGGTACCATTCGGATGCCCACACACGCGTACGCACGCGTATTCACATGCATGCATACATGATACATTATTCTGTATGTTTTGCGCTTTCTCAGGTCACCTGTGACGTGAAAAGCGACTTAGTTTGATAATGAACGACTGCCTGTCACCCACGCACGGTGCTTAGTAACGACTCTTTTGGCGCAACAGGGAAAAATCCAAATATACAGTAGTAAGGCTACAAAAACGGTTTTCTCAAACGTACTGTCGAATTGTTTTACACGTTTTTTTCACTCTGACTCACCTCGGCCTTACACATGATCAGTAGCTATTATAGGCCTACTATTGTTAACTGAATGACTTTCATTTAATGTTTTTTGTGTATGGTGAAGTGCACGCCAATCGCACATGAACACACGAGCCTTTTAATTCACACACTCGTCGTCGCGTGCTCGTTCATACGTGTGCGCTGTAACACACAACAGGCCCACGCTGCCGTTCTTTCTGGGAAGAGGATGAACAACGATCTGACAAAATGTCGCTTGCCTTCATTGCATAAACCATTTAGATTTCGACAGCTGAATCACATTAAATCCCGGGTCGGAAAACAGTGGAGAATTCTTTCAATGCTGCTATGCAAATATGCATTTGAAATACTATTAATAGTAATGTGAGCAACCATCAAAACCTATGTATTAAAAACATTCACAAATATGTATTGTACTACGGCATTGTTTAGATGCTTAGCGAACGGCGTTATTAAGTGACTTACATGGCTTGCAAGTTTTACAGAATGTACCCATTTGTGCAGACTGACGTTTAAGCACACACAGGTGTATATAAATTCGTTTTATGTAATAAAAAAATAAGGTTTTAAAAATAATTATAGTAATTCCCCAGCATATTAGTTTCCAAGTCAACACGAGTAATTAAGCTTTGCACATACAGGGTATGAAGACTTTTATTCTTCTCGGCCGCACGCCTCTCTTGTCTCACGCGTCTTTGATTGGTCACTGCGCGGCCTGCTGCCGGAGTGACGTCACTGCAGACGAGAGCTGTCAGAAGGGGAAGCTCTTGGAGAGAGACTAGAGGCTTGGAGGGTGGTGAAAGAATCGGTTGGATCAAGAAAAGACACCGACAATGGATTCGCTGAAGCTACGGAGAGGAAAAACGAGTGAATGGGTGACAGAACCTGACGCAGAGGGTGAGAAAGGGCGACTCTCAGATTTGGTAAAGGGAGAAAGGATCGACTTAAAAATACAAGATTTCCCCATCTTGGAAATAAAATACCATTGCAACATGGACTGCTGAAAACAGACGATACAAGCCTGAGGATTTGCATCACCTGTTTAAATTCTGTGCGTTTGCCATGTCTGTATGCCGTTGCCGACCATGCCCCTGAGGTTTGGTGATAGTTCTTGTTTTGCTTTGAAAATCAGTTATTTTTACTTTTTCGACCGATTACGTGGTGTTTTACTTTACCGTTACCATTCTGGAACCATTATTAATGACCGCGCCGCAGACCCTCCTCTATCGTGTCTTTTGGGTGACAGTACGGAATAATTCTGCCCACAAATATAAAAGTAAGAACGTTTTATGAAATGATCAATACGATTTTTGTGTTTTACGCCCACTGTTGCTCAATATCTAACATACACATCCTTATAGGAAAATTGTTGGTTTGTTAAGGAAAAATGCCAACGAATTGTACTCTTGAAAAGTTCGAGCGCGTGAAATATTAAGAATACTGTGATAAAAACAAAAACAGCTCGTCTTAATAATCTTAGCATTGTCATTACGTGGTGTCTACCTTGTCCACACATCGCTGGCTGTGGTGCTCACACTCATAGCTCAGATTTGACCCCGAAGCAGCAAAGAAGGCCATATTCATTGGTAGCCTTCGCATTCTCTATTCCGGCTCCGTGGTTCAATTCCACGGTCAAGTCCAAGAGCTGAGGAGAATAGGGATGTAAATCACTGCTTTAAACACTCCTAATAGGAGAAGTGAAGCGTTTACGTTCCCACTAGAGCAATTCTTCCCTTATTCTATTGAGATCCTCAGGTTATTTTTGAAAAGAGTCTAGTAGCCTTCTGAAACAAGAAAATGTGATGCATGTGAGAAATATTGATAAAAAAAATTAAATGATAAAGTTGATTTAATTGTTTGGCTACTTCTCTTTAAAAGACAGTTGAAATAATCCCCCCCTACTATACGATTCTTAACACACTCAATTCGCCTTATTCACTATAAGAAACATTTTACAAGATAATGTCCTACTACTTTCACTAGAGCGCTGCGAACGTGTACTGCACGAACCTAAACGCAGAGTTTAATACTCTTGTTGTTTTATATTGTTATATTTTAGGATGAACTGTATAAGAATGTGAAATCATTAGCATCATATGAGATATTTGTAGCGATGCATAATGGTTTAAATCAGCGTGATGAAAATAATAAGAAATAAAACCCAACTATTGGCCTACTTAAAATACAAAAAACTAAGAAAACTCGCAAGATTAGCTCATTTAGTTTGTGTAATATGTTGTTTAAAAATACTTTATGCATGACATCGAATGCATATCCATCTCAGTCACCTAGCAAGTGACAAGAGCGCTTGTAAAACGTAGTGCAGTATGCTCTATAACACTTAATGTAATCACATTAACATCTGAAGTAAGACTTTTACAGCGGGAGACACAAGTTAAACGACATTCGGACACGAGGTGTAAGATGTATTCCAGGGCACTGTCTGGCCTACATCTTTCAGTCGCCATATATTTTTATCCACCCTGTGCCGTAAACATGTAGCCACGTCACAAACGTAAAAATATCCTCTATAAAACTCTGTACCTGTTTTTACACGTATTTGCGCATTTTCAGTATGTGGCTCAAAGGCATACGTACTCTTTCTCCGTCATCTCACGCCGATTTAGGGGGTTTTGAGCAGTGGATAATTTATTAAAAATTATAAGATGTGGAAGGAACTTCTAATTTCTAGGTTACTCTAGAATAGACTACTCCCCTTAATTAACCATCGTGACGTCAGACGTTATGTTACCGGGAAACGTGGGTTCACCCGAGGGTGAGCCCAAATTAAACATGCATAAAATCACATGGAAATTATACTGAGTTGTAAGCAGCTATCTGATTGTAATTTTGCCATGGCAATCCGCTGCTTGGAGTTCTTTTAATGGTTTAGCTCCTTAATCAGTGTGTTCTTTGATCTATTAAACACTGCAGTTGTAAAATATTGTATCGTAAGAAAGGAAATCAGAAAATATTTCCATCTTAGTTAATAAATGTTTTACTTAGGTATAAAGCATGGCATTTTATATGTTTCCTGACGTTTTTGAAGGTTTGGCGTTAAGCTTCAAAGGTTTCAGGTTTAGAAAGGTTTGTCGGAGCAAAAAGCTTATTACGGGGATACACATAACCACATAATTTAAAAATAAAATCCATCTTTAACTCATACAGTCATATTTGAGTTCTCATTTTAATGAAGTTTTAACAGGAAAAATGGAGGTTAGGAACGAGGAGGCACCTCTCAGTCTGTCTTTGTGGTGGTTGGTGTTTTCGTCTTTAAACTAGTCAGCGTTTGTATCAAGGAAATGTTTCATTTATGTACAGCGAATTCGGATTTAGCAAGGCCCTGTAGTTTTGTAAGCGTCTCTGCTGGCTGCACTTAATATTTATTTTATATAAAAAATAATAAGTGCAAATCACGATTAATAATATTGATGTTAATGTGTGTTGTATGAAACTCACATTTCAAAAATCAGTTTTTAAAATAGTATTCTCCTTTTTAGTCACGTGTCCAGTATACATACCTGTCGCGTCATTCACCATCCCTAACAAGTCCACGGTGAACCCTACGCTTTATGATAAATCGGGTTTGCATGCTAATTTTGTCCGCTGGATTTGTTACAGCACTGTCTGGTTATTAAGCAAGGGCTGAAAAGTCTACATTGACAGTCAGTAACTTGTGATCATTATACGTAATAGTGGTATATTTTTGCTACAAAAACGTCACCTACAAAATAGGTTTCCATTAGGGGCAGTTTTATTGTTATTATTTCCGTGTGTTCAAGGTAGGCGTCGCACTTCGTGTAGGTGAAGGTATTCGGACTCAAGTTTATATACCTGGCTGTTAAAGTAGTTATGTTATAGCTGTCGTTGTATGCTTTTTGTTATTTATGTAAATAAGAAAACAAATTTGAATAGCCTCTGTTACGCTTTTGTTGGTGAAGTTAGTAAAGGCGGGAAATTAATTCTGATTTGAATATCGGACTTCTGCTGGATATGAGCGTGATGTCATCAGGCGTGGGTTTATTTTAATAAGAATGGACTGTGACAGAGAGAGAGCTCTTTCCCAGCCCTTGATATACTCGGGCACACGGTTTGCATGTAAATAGACTCCCCCTGCTACATCCCTTCTCTCTCTCTCGAGTAAAGCCGGATGCCACAGTTGATGAACGGCTCGACTTTGAAAGTTACTTCATTCTGGAGTGCTGTAGAGTACAGCACTGATGATGGTCATTAGCCAAATATCCTAAATATGTTATCTTTTCTTTTTCTTTGTGATTCTAGGTGGAGAGATCCTCTGCCTGGTCCACATCACCCCTAATCATACACACAAGGCCATTATTACTATCTGCTTAATCTTGAAAGGAAGTCCATTGCTATCTTTGGTTATCTAGCTGTATGAGTGTTAATCAGCCGTCATAAAGCTAGATAACCGAAAGTAGAAATGTCTTCCAAATACTACAACTTCATCAAGACGGAGGGACAACATAAAGAAACTAGAAATATGGAAATAATCATTTTAAAGTAAATTTAGACAACAGGCATACCACTGCGGAAAACCAGTGACTCGTGCGTTTCCGCATGCAGGTAAGACATTTTGAAAATTCCGGAAAATTTTGAAAGTAAACAGATATCATCTTATTACAGTATTGTAAGTGTTTTTAAAATAAATAACAATTAATCCGAAAGATGTGTTTTTTTTTCCACAATAAAAATTCCTTTTAACTGGAAATATTTTCAAGAGGAGTTATTTTAGGAGACAATGTAATTTTATTCTCTACATTTACTTTAGCAATAAATATAAAGTTTAATTTTAAGAATTCAAACCAGGAACCATGTGAAAGACACATCGATGTGTTTGTGTATGTGTGTGTGTGTGTGTGTGGGGTGGAAGATTCGCTACGTTCAAACTGGGATTTAAAAATATTTCCTATGAAAATTCGCCCTTGTAAAGGGTCAAGTTTCAAGATAATTTGATCACTTTTCATGGGTTTGGCCATTTCCATTGTGTCCGCCGCAGGATCTTTGTTGAGAGTGAAGTGGAGCAGAATTAAGGGCTGGTTTGAATACCGTGGGGTGAGACTCCACAGCCTTTACATCACTAGTTGTACCAAGTTACAGAAATTTTCTTTTAGAGCTAAGATAGCATTTTGGGTATGACTTTTTTAATCAGGGCAATTTAATTCAAATCCCATTCACATTCCTATCATTTCTCTCGTGAAGAAATAATTTAGTGTTTTAATATGAATGGTAAAAATCGCAAATTATATGTACAAATACTCGCAAAATAAATGCTTTGATGAAGATCATTTTCTGAGAACTCTGCCCATGCGGACTTGATTTAATGTCACTGTCATTTTTACCAGGTGATTTATTTCCCTTTAAAATACTAAACACCGTCAAAGAATTTGTCAATACTGTGACTATAACTTCGGTAAAATACCAATGATGCGTGGACAGCATTTATGCGTCAGTAGTTGTGTAAGTGGTTCAATGTCATATATTTTCATAGCAGATTTGTTGAATTTGCGTATTGCCAAAATGTTACTTGTATTACATTCTGTGGCGCGCTTTGTTGTTTTGGATATTTGGGTGTGTATGTGAGAGAGAGAGCTGGGGGGTCGTGGGGTCCGTAATCTCTCCAAACTGACCTCACTTGGAGCTGTCCATTCAACTCTTCCTAAAACATGGTGCTGAATATTAAATAGAATACCTCCTGGGTTGACTTTGGCGTCTGTTCAGCCCTATGTCTGCAGCGAATATATTTGCAGCTCATTTTCTAGCATAATTATTCTATTATTCTACTACAATTTGTTGTATTATCAAATTCGTGAGTTAAGTCTGTGTCCCTGTGTGTGTGCGCGCGCGTACGCGTGAGATGCATTTCTGGCCATGTGTTTGCACAAAGAGGAACTTCCGGTGTTCCAAAAAAATACGTCACAATACGTCAAGACAAATTTTAATTTTCTGTTTCAAAATTAGTTAATTTAAACGCTACTCACGTCATTATTTACAAATGTATTATGAGGACGTTTGTTTAAGCATGATACACTTAGATAGTCAGGTTCTTTTAAAATTTTTGAATTTGAAAGATTTCTAATGTTCTTTTTTTAATCATTCCAGAAGTCTGTTGGAACAGGGAACTATATATAATTCCAGGGAGATGAAAAACACTTCAGATGTCTATAGTTCTTGAAGATATTTAATTTATTCTACCTCCCAAGTAAGCCTTAGAATTGTGTGCCTTAAGCATAGTTTAATGCATTGTGTTTGGCTTATAATAACTAGCCCAAAAGATTCAAGTACCTCAGTGTGCACTTTTGTTTTTCGCTTGGTCCTTCATGCTCCCATAGCTGACACTCAGAGAGCAACTCCAAGAGCTGAGGCCTGGAATAGCCGAACCGGAGGTGTATTTTCATTTGTCCCACAGCTACTTGCTGCAATGGGACCTGCAGTGGCACTCAAAGCTTGGCGCGTCACTCAATGGCTGAAACGCGGTCTGGGCTAATTGGTTTGATTCAATGAGGGTCGGTGAATTTGTGAAAAGTCTCGGACGTGGTTTCCCACGACTAGGCCGCGCTCTTCTTCAGAGTGGCATGAGGCTGCTAAAGAGCACTGCCGCTCGGGACCAAGTTACGCTCAGTCACTATTTATTTCGTTGTTTGTTTGATGCGCTACCTATAGTTTAAAAGGTGGTTGAATTGCTTACTACATGATTTTTCCATTCTGTTTGAAAATGCTCATTTATCTAGATAACTTTGCTTTGTGTATTATCCCTTAACTTACAGAAACTGTTTATTAGGACACCTTAAAGAATTAGTAAGTTTATTTTTTACAACAAGTACCATTCGGAAAATGTATATTGACTGATCTATACTGATCCTCTTCGTCTAAATGGTAAAAAATATATATTTATGAACAACGGAAATGGGGAAACGTGTGTGCTGGTCGTCACTGTAGAGATGTATGTGGATGACATCTCCAAGAAGTATTTGATTCATTTATGACTATCTTTCTGCACCCCATCTCTAGACCAACAACACCAGGCACTCTTTTTGTGGATGGTATCCCATTTTACGTTCACCATGGCCCAAAACGTTAATCTGGCAAACATGTGAGCACTCTTGACATTATTGGGTGATTATGGGTGTTGTGGTCCTATTTGGTTGCAGTTGCAAGTCTGCTCCACCAGTTGTACTAAGACAGCAGGATGTTACACAATCTTCTTAAGGACAAGGGAGGCCAGAGTCACCAATTCCTTGTATCCATCTCTCAGTGGATTAAAATTGCTTGATTTAAGTAGCGCCAGCTGCTGGAGAGCTGCAACAATAGATCAGATAAGGAGGCACAAAATCCTCTTTGTATTGTCAAGAAAATGAAAGACCACAATCTAAAAGAATTTGAATGACAAATTAAAAGAAGTTTATGGTATAATGATACAGTGTAGCAAGTACAGCTACAACTTAAACATGGGAAACACATTATCTAGGCCTCTGCTTAGAGGAAGGACAGAGTAAGCTTTAAAATACCGTGGTTATGTGGGTGAGACTCCCAGGCGAAACTCAGGACTTTTATGGGATTGTTATTGATAAGATCAGCTTATTCATAAAATCAAGGCCTAGTTTTTATTTTCACAGTTCTTTTAGTCTTAACTGGTTTGGGACAAGATTTAAAACAATATGAAATCTAAAAAAATTGTGCAATAGCCAGTCTTACAGAAACAGATTTTTACTTCGAGGGTGTCACGTGTGGAGGTACTGAATCTTAATGTGATGTTTGGGGACTGTTCATTGATACGAGTTACTGGAGATCCACTGACTCTCATTGCTTGTCATGCTATGAATCTGTGTTAAGAATGAGTTTAACTAAAGCTACGTAACAAAAGAGTGTAAGTAATAGATGCTCCAAAGTGCTGAGGGTTCGAGAGAACCTCCACTTATGGTGATGTTGGCCAGACAGCTCTACACTGTAAACCACAGCCAGGGGTGCTGAATCATTTGTTTCCAAGATGAATTGTAGCATCGAGCCGCCATTGTAAGAAAGGGATACTTTCATGCAGCATAATATAAACATTACTGCATGAATTTTCAAACTGTTATGTTTCTGTCATTTAAGGTGGATCTGGCATATCTGTTGGATGGCTTTAGACAAGAAAACCATGACATGGACTGGGGCTGTGATAAGGTAAGAAAATGACAGGTCAATTGCTCAACTATTCAATTGTTTTATTGTGATGGCAATCGTTACCTATACAAATTAAGATGTAGTATGTGTCTGAAAATAAAAGACCGTCTATACCCAGAAACTAAAAAAAAAACATGAGAAACAAGCCAAAACATAAACCATGGGGAAACCATTTATAAGACAGACAGGCTTCTACTAAAAAAACAACAAAAAAAAAATCAGACAATGAATGGAGAGACACCAGCGGATTCGTGTGTCTAATCTGGGGGAGCTTCTGGGAAACCCACCCCCATTGGATGTTGGTACACCAAAGAGTGGACGTGAGCTCAAGGGTGATTTTTTTAAGCTAGCAGCACCATGACCCAAATGCGGCTCAGCATTCTGCCCCAGCCGGTTCAGAGTCCATTCTTGGTTCTATACATTGGAGATGAAGGTGCTGGAATCTCAACGTGTCCTCAGAACTTACTATGTTTACAAAGCGACTACCTTTGCTGTTCATTCCCATCAATTTTTTTTTTTAACATCTCATCTTCAGTCCCCGCCCTCACCCCGCGATTCTGCAAGCTCATTTGCATATTTATTTACAAGCACCACCTGTTTTGACCCAAGGTGTTAAAAAGAATCTTGTGGCCTCCCTCGGCTTTTTTTTTCATGGATAATCATCATCAAAAAACATCTTTATCTTGCTAAAATTTGTAAGGTAGGAATGGCAGTTTTTGAATACAGAATAAATCAGTCTTCAGTTATACAAAGAAATACAAACTGCTCCCCCCAGTGACATTTTTATGTTTGAAATATACTCGTGCTTTAGAGTCATTGATGCCTAGAACAGGTAGGTTGAGGTGTGCTAATCATGGTGAATTAATAAGCGCTATCACGCCCACTAAACACTGTGTCCAAATGCACCAACATTACAGTAACACTCAAACGAACAAGACAGATCTCCAGCACGATAGGCCGCCACTAATGGAGACATATTTAAAGATGTACATGTATTTTGAAAAAGTGGTAGAAAAATGAAGCTTGATAATTATGACTACAGTCATTTATACAGGAGCAGGGGTTGTTAATTTCTTACCCAGTTTGACTCTTGGTCTGAACCGTTTCCCCTTTGACGTCGATAAGTACAAAGCTGACGTGAGGCTATTATTTTGGGCTGGTGCGTCCGCCATCGCACCCGGGCCGCACGGCCGCCTCTGCCACCGATATCTGCCCCAGAAATCTCCGCGACGACGGCAGGAAGAGAAAGCCCATGCCGCCCGCTTCAGTGCAACATCTCGAACTGAATTACCCCGTATTACCAGGACAAAGTCACATGTGGGAGGCTGAGGTCCTCACAGCTCACTCCAATGCCACAGAGCTCATTAGGAATTCCATTAAAAGCTTTATCCAGAAAAATGCAGCTGGAATATTTACTTGTGGTGTCGCAGTTTTATGTAGAATACAATGGAATTACAGTCATCCCGTTCTCACATTTATTCCTCCCCCCCACCTAGATTATATAGTAGTTGCTATGGCATCGGCCTGCCAATGATAAAAGGGTTCTGATTTGCTGTGTATCTTTCTCTTTTCCCCACAGCGACTGGCCGCTATTCCCACCATGTCTTGATGGCATAATCGTCAAAAAAATAAAGGAGCAAAAAAGAATGGCGAGGCCACGTCCTCCCCCCCTTGAGCTTAAACCCCCCCTTCCCCAGTAGTCTCTAGTGCCATCTGTGCCCCCGAACAAAAAAAAAAAACAACAAGGGAAGCACTACTCCTCTACCCAGTGCCAACAGGGACAAAGGAGCTGCCAGTCGCCATGGACTCCACCCCCCACCCCCACTACCACCCTGCCAGACATCGGGTGCCTGCGTGTGGGTTGTGCGGAGGAAGCCATCTTGATGGGAAATCTTGCTCCTACTAAATGCCTCTAAAATGGCTGTAGTGGCACGAGGTGGGTTGCATCATCGCCTCCCTGTCAGCCCTGGGTCCCTCTGTCGCTTCCAGGCTGCTCTCTCTCTCTCTTCCTGCCTTCCCCGTTCACTTTCCAACCTGCCCCCCCATTACCTTATTAATTACCACGCCAGCATTTGGGGAAATTTTACATAAATGAATGAGAGTAGAGAAGAAGGGCGGCTCTTGCGTCTCAGATCTGCCTCTGAGTGCTACCTTCGCTCACACAGACCACCTTCCTTCTTTTTTTGCACACACATCTGCCAAAAAACATTGTCACCCGATCACAAAGCCACTTGGTGTAATACCGTCACCGAAACGTTAGTCATTTACACTACATTTCCCTCTATTTAAATCCATCAAATTTAGAACGCCCCCCATCTACGCATATATACAAGCCCTGGTTGATGTCAGCGGTATCAGGCAGGGCTCAGATCTTTGGAAACTTTCAGGCACATGTCAAAAGTGGTTCCATCATGATTCGTGGCCTTACGAACTGGAAGTGGCGGGCATGGTGCCTCAGTCCCTTTGAGGTATTGTTCTGGCTGATGAGTTTAATGAGGGAAAGTGTGTTGAACATTCTGAGCATGAACAACCGCGTATTTTGCCTGATGGCACAACGGAACACGATGCTCCAATGCCTTTTGTCACATGCCAGCTTTCGTGTGCATCGTCTTTTGACCTGTTTGTATTCACTGTTCGTCACAGAGCTGTTCTCATGCAGCGTCAGACATACAGGCAGCATTAATTAAGAGAAATTCTGCCTCCCGAGAGAATAGCTGATTTAAAGCCTTCAAAGGATTATTACACATAATTTAGCTAAATTAATTCTGGAGGCCTTTTTCCTTTCAGCTTGGACTGTATTTAAAAGCCTAGTTCAATAGCTGATTTAAAAAGACAAACTTGTCTGAATTACAAATTAAACGCGCATATACAAACCACGTGCATATTCTAAGGACACGAATGCTTAGAAACTGTGGGTGGTAGTGAATATATGTACTTCGTAGCTATAAGTTAGTTTATTCAGAGGGTTGTAAAAGCAGATTTTTTTATGATTCCGGATTTGTTTCTGTGAATTCGTTTTCAAAATGTAATAAAATTGGCTGCAGAAAAATACGTCTGCTTTAAAGCAGAACTTCTTTGAACAGAAAATCCAATATGATCATAAACAAATACTATTACTGTAATAATAATGTAATATAATCATCATCTGTGAGTGTGTGTAAGACTTTTATCCTAAAACCGGTTTAATCTGAATTTTTTTAATACTACCGCCTCATTGAAAATCGATTTTTTTAACTCGTGTTAATTCCTTTTAAACATTTGAATTTAAGTGAATGCTCATAATACAGAGGTATCTGTTGTCTAAAGGGTCACGTTAAGACAATTCAATTTTCATTTCATAATACGCTGCATTTTTGAGGATAATTGTGTTTCTTTTTTGTTTTAATTTTCATTTTTTTTTCTGATTATGACAAAGCAAAGTACAGCTAGTAATGAAATTATCGATAGTTAAAAACTACCGTTTAGAGTACTTTCTGCTTTTCTGCTGGACTTAGCTTTCTTGATTTGCCTAAAATCAGCTGATTTGATAGTACTGCTTTCTTGAGAGGTGCACAAATGTCACTCATGATATTGTATTGTTTGTGTTCATGGCCACGGTGGTGATTTCAAAATGGCACATTTGGAAGTGACTCATGTCCTATTTGCATTATTCTAAAACATGTAAAATTGCGTTGGCACCGGAGAAGTGATATTACAGTATAATTTACCGTTCCCCATTTTAATATGGACTGTCCTTATGCTGGCATTTCTCGTTTTCTTCACGTATCTTTCACCATAATGTTACGCTATCAAAGAACCCCTTGAATTAATATTTAGCAGTATAGAGCAACCAAGGCATACGTGAAAGCTGAGAACTGTGAAAGATACTGTATGTATATATGTATATGTATATATATAAAATAAACCCCAGGGGAAACATGTTACAGTTTGTTTGGTGATCAGGATAATATAGAATAATATATCTTTCTGTTTCCATTGTTTCAGTTAAAGATTGAAGCTTAGCAGTTACCATACGCGCATACACGATGAGGCTGGATAAGACAAAATAGGCAAAACAAAAAGAGCTGTTGATGAATTGTATATACTAATATATTGTTTTTCTGTATAATATATAGCACAAGTCTGTTTGCAAGCATGATGTGAAGGTACTTGGTTATTAATGGGAACAGAATCCGCGCGCCCAATGAATGCATGAATTGATGAAAGAAGTAACGCGCCACACCTCAGGATGAACCGCAATGCCTGATGTCGGAATTCACCCTGCTAGAAATTTCAGAAAATTAATTGCATACTTACAGATCGTGGAACCTTGTCAGCCTATTTAGATTTCGATTCCCAAAAGTAACCGGTGGAAAAAAGACAGTAAACAAAACGGTTTAATGCTTCTAGTAAAACATTAGACAGCCCCCATAATTGTGTTTGCAATAATAAATACTCTTATACACGGAAAAACTATAGAAAGGTTTGTTTATTATCTTAGACTTTGATTTAAGAAGAAATGTTTAAAAAGAACCCCGTTTTGTGTATTCACGGTCTCACTGTTAATGAAAGTAAAATACATGTGAGACAATAAAGCAACCGCTGCAGTTAATGAAGAAGACTAGACAAGCTCTTCTTATTAACATAATTGCATTGAAACGAGAGGAGAGGGCAGAGCCGTCAGTTAAAGACACAGCAGCACCTCCTCTGAGCGCTATGAGCGCCGCATTTCGCTGCGATTAATTGTGTATTTTGCGTCTGTCGCCATCATCGTCTCACTTAGTCAACGATAACGTTTTCTCGTGAAATTATTTGTAATAAAACTGCCGTTTTGTTTAAGCCTACTTTGAGGTCATTTAGGCCTAATCGCAGTATGATTTTAATCGTGATGTGGAATTGAAAATAAATGTACATAGGTACATGCTGTCGTTCATTAACAAATATATTATGAATAAGACGAGTCATTTTAATAGTTGCTGTGAACTGTTTTTATTTTCCAAGTAGCGTAAATTTCAAAATAATTATCTCAGATAAAGCTGTATGTATAATTAAATTCTTCAAATTACCAAAATAAGCCCGCGTTTGAAATTTAAGTTGGTTATTTTGACGTAGCCGAGTTGTTGATTTCAGCTGTATGATGTTTTCAGTGAAAGTTTTATATAAGTAGCGCGAGATTTAAAATGTTGTTACGCATGGCTCACCGCACAATACACACTGTATGGTTTTAACAAAGCGCAAGGAATCACGATAACATTGGGGAAAAATACACGAAAAAAATGAGGAAAAATGTTTTCTTATATGATCGAAAATCGCACAGTATATTAGTACTCAGATGAAAAATGCATAAAATAACACACTGAAATGATAACAAAATCATTTTAAGATTCCGGTTCCTTTAATAGCCAGCAGTCTCCTTAATTAGACAGATTTGCGCTCCTGGAGGAGGAGTGGCTTCGTCTGGCCTAATTTGCATATTATCTGCCCTGTGGGTAGACTTCACTGTTCAACGTAAGGAAACGTGTCGCTATTCGTTTTGCTGAGAGCTTTTAAGGGGTCTTCTGTGTGTTTGTGTATCACAATTACTTTGTTTTAATATTACAGTGCATTACAAAAATAGCATACTTACTGTGTCTGAATTGTAACATGATTCGTGTACATTTATGTCTTAAATGTATACCAAATACCAAAAGATGCAACTAGAAATTTGCTTTGACATCCCTTACGTAGCGTAGTCAGTGTCATTTCTAATTTCTGCTTGAATGAAAACATCTTCGCTTAAACCATAAATCTGTATTCCTGTATCCCTCAGTCGCCTTCAGAATAACAATAATTAAGTCAGCAGCAGCAGCCCATTCACAGCTCTTTTTAAAAAATCTCTCTCTCTCTCTCTCTCTCTCTCTCTCTCTCTCTCTCTCTCTCTCTCTCTCTCTCTCTCTCTCT
>JAODLC010000007.1:5710441-5737104 GCA_026781145.1 Hippopotamyrus pictus
CCCCTACCAATATTGTTGTTGGGATGATTTTGCCCTACCAATATTGTGGGGGGGGGGGGGTTGGGATGATTTTGCCCATACCAATATTGTGGGGGCGGTTTGGGGATGCTTTAGTCCCTACCAATATTGAAACAAAACCTATGACCTTGACTTTACTGTTCCAATCAATTTTCCATTCACTATTTATCACGACCATCTGGTGTACAGGTTTCCTGGGTGGCCAATGGGGGACCCTCATGTTCTGAGCTGATTATTGCCAGGATCAATAAAGTTATTATTTAGTTATTATTTTTGATACTGATATTATGAGCTGCTTCTACCAACTACTGCCAACTTGTTAGCGTGGTTTAAATTTAAAAGTGAACTCTGTTATTACTGCTGAGACTGGGTTTTAATTTTAGACTTGAAATTCTGAAGAAAATATACAATGATGCAAACTGCTAGCTAATGAAGCAAAGGGAGTTTCTAAAAAAAAACAAGGACACGAAAATATTAGAAGTCCAGAAACTCCACTCCAGCTCTCAGAAGGTAAGTTACATCCATTAGCATTTTCAAGGTTTGAATCAGCCTTTCCTTCTTCAAGGAGGACAGAAAATACATCTTTGATAATATGTAGAGAATATCATTTATGAGCTTTCAAAATGTGAAGTTTCAGTACATTACATATAAATAATTTACTTTTATTATGAAACAGAGCAACATGTGAGTTTTTGCTTAAACAACTGGAATAAAACGAGTCCCAATAAAACATGTTTAAATTAGCCGGAACCAGTCCAAACTACTATGAACCACACAAATCCAGCCCAAGCCAGTCTGAACAACTCTGAACCAGCCATAAAGGATTCCACTTTAACTGAGTTATTGTAATGCATAAGACAATATTAGAGTCAACTAAACTATTACATGGTCAGAATTCATTGCTGAAGTTCATTACCCTCAAACGCTTGAGCAAAAATCAATGTGTGGATATATTGTAACAGGTCAAATAGAGAACAAGACAGCCTGTTAGTTCATTCAGAGACAACTTAACATTCAAATAATAATTTTCATCACCTCTTAAATGTCTATTGCCCTGTTTTATCAGTACCTTTGGATGACCCCGGAGTACTCTGTAGCAGAGTAATTGAAGTGAACAAGATTCACATTGTTACAATTACACTGGCACTTTGTATTTGTTTTCAAATATTGTTTCACTTAACTTTCCAAGCAATTACAGAACCTTGTCATTACCAAACATTATTAGAATTTTAATTTTAAGTCTATCATAGAAAAATATTTAAAGTGCTGTTCATTCTTACTTCACTAGTACTGAAATTGATCCGCACTGCATATACAACATAGAAGTATAATTAATAATTACTTACTATAATACTGCGCGCAGTTTAACAAACATGCAAAGATCAATAGCAATGTTTTCTTAATAAAGCACACAAGTCAATTTAAAACTACAACTGAGAAGCTTTGAAACCTGCGCTTTATTTCAGTGCATAATATTTGTTATAAGGTGAATACTAAAGTTTCTCCATTTCTCACGCACTTGAGGTGCTTTGCCGCTGGCGGAAGCTTACTGTCGTCCTCCCATGCAGTGTCCACAGCAAACTAATAATCTATGACAAGTACTCACATTGTAGATCAGTAAACGAGGATGCAAATGTATTCTAAGCGGGTATATCACTCTATACATATATACATAGGCTACTGGTAAATTTGTCCGGTGTGTCTTTTTATTTCAAAGTATTTAATTTCATATTACTTTTTATACTTACGCCTACATGTTGATTAGTAGGAAATGTAATACTACGTGCCTTTTTAGTGATATTATATACTGTGATTTATTTGACGGTAGCTATTGAAACATCAATTTTACGGTCATTGTGAATGTCTTGAAAAAGTCTGGTTTGAATGAGTAACGGTAGTGACATATAGTGACGCCGAAAATATGTCTCATGAAAGATTTGCATTAAGTTTCAGATTTGCTGTGATAGATTGCCGACTTAAAGAATTAACTATAACGTGCTGAAAATATTTATTAGGGAGTGTGTTCAGTCATCTAATACACAATTTTATATATATAAATATGAATTTTATATATATAAATATATAAATTTTATATATGTGAAATGTTTTACACATCCTAGTGCGGATTAGTGTATTTAATGATACATTAGTATCAGACAGGAACGCCACATTTTTGCTCTCAACTAATTTGATTAGGGGTAACACAAGGAAAAACCAGTCCGTGATTTCAGCGAAACTTTTTTTTCTGTGCGCTGTCCCACACTGAAGCTAGGTCTGAATAAATGCGTTTAGTATTAAATAGATTTCCATTAAAATGTGCGCGAAAGCGTCGTTTCAATGCCCCTCGCGGCCAGCTGCCATTACGTTTTAATTAACTATTGAATGGTGGCAGAAACGGGCGCAGACCCGGGGCGTCGTGAGAGTCCCGTCCGCCTCCCGGAACATGGGAACCCTGTCCGACTCAACTGCTCTGCTACGGTTCAGAATTGCGTCACAGAACCGATTCATAGAGATCTGCTAGTACCGAGTATTGGACCATTAGCCTAATACTTGTTGGTTTGCCCTTTCTCTCTCACACACACACACAAAAACATTTAATACATGTCGTCTTGTTTTTGAGAAACCTAACTGGTATATTTAAGGTTTTTCAAATTTATGGTTATCATTTCTGACATAGATTATTGTATTGCTAATGTAGGAAACCTGCTGTTATCAGACTCCCTAATATTTAAACCAAAAACTTAATTACTTTGCTTAGTGGAGCTTTGGTGTGAAGAAGCAGGAATTCAAAAGGAAGTCAAATTCAAATGTATTTTTCATAAAGAAAAACCTTCTGGAAAAGGACTGTTTATCAGAGCTGTCCGCACGTTCAAACTGGCCGATCTGCGAGCTGGACCGGCTTCCTTTACTGAATCCTTTGTTTTGCATAAACAATCGCTCTTTATTCTGCTTCCCTACGTCCTTGGCATCCTTCTGCCGTCTGACTCGAAACTTCTCCAGACTCGCCGGTCGCGTCTAAACAGCAAACTGTCCCGATCCCCAAACATGATCTCAGAGCTGGGGGCAAACTCGGCCGAAACAAAACGGAGCGGCTTCAGGCGGCGCCAGGGGCTCATATAAAGCAAACTACAGCCTGCAGCAAACATCTGAGCGAAGCCAATAAAGACCGCTATGGGCAAAGAAGACAAGAAGATTTAAACATTTTTCCCGAGTTTGTATCGTTTGACACTCTGCAAGTTCAACTGACTCCGAGGACACCAGCGAGGTAAGGAAACTCTGCGTACTCTATTTAAGTGTCTGCTAGGTTACTGGGGTGCAACCGCCGGATCGTGACCTTTCGGGGTCCAGACACGACCTCGTACTGGGGTGTTACTCCCATGCAGTGTCTGGTCTGAGTGTTGCATAAACCATAGGTCATTGGAGGCTGATGTTACGTCTAATGTTACTCTTGACCCGAAACAGACCTCCGGTATATGTCTATTGGCCGGCTCCACAATGCACAAACTAATTCAAGGGACATTTGACTAAACAGCCTTCTTAACTTCCGTAAGTGATCTTACGGGTTTCTCCGATCGGCAGATAATGTAAGGTTAATTTATCTTTAACAGGGAAAAAACATTCTGGATCCAAATCAATCGATTGATGTTAGATTTATTTTTGCTGAGGATTTGCCTGTATCTTAGGGAATTTTAGCAACTATCGCCTGTATTTAATGCGTTTAGTTTAGTTAATGCGTTAGCGTTTAGTTTTAGAAGTATTAATTTATTTAGCAATCGTAGTAGGCTAATATGGGTGATGACTATATAAAAAACAAAACTGAGTTCAGTGACTGAAACACATCGAGAACAAGCAAACTTTTTCAAAGAATCTGATTATAAAAGCAAGTTACAAACGAAAACATGTAAAGGCCCATACCTGCAAGACTTATAGTAGCAGAGAACGATCTTCATAAAACGTATAATTTATATAATTCGTGACAAAATTTGCTCCGACTAGGCTACTTAAAACTGTATATAAGAGTTATGCGTGTAACAAATTTAAGTTCCTATGAGTTATACAGCCTTATAATGAATGTTTTCAGTATCAGAGGAAACGCGGTGAAAAATGGGTTGAATCGATTTTCATGCCGATGTAGGCTATCAATGCAAAAACGTAAAAAGAACCGGTTCTCAGCTGCGAGTCAGCCAACTGTTTCGTGAAAATGAAATGATTTTTTACAACGCGGCCAACTTTATAGTAGGTATACTTATAGCTCGAAATTTTTGCGGATACAAAATAAAAGTAATTAAGGTTCACGTGACAAGAAATAATTGAAATGTTCATTCGTAACATATCTTGCATTTAGAAAGAAGCACAATGTAACATCGATCCGTAGGCCCTGTAAACTACAATTATGAAATCATCAGTTAATCATAATGCAACCCACTGGTACTCACGTTTCTCTCTCTCTCTCTCTCGCTCTCTCTCTCTCTCCCCCCTCACACACATACACACACACGGTCACCCTAGTGACACAGTTTAATACATTTAATTGAATTTAATCCGACCGTCTCAGAAGACAAAAACGTATGGAATCGATATCACTTAAACGTGACTTTTTTCACAGTACATTCGTTCTTTAGGTGGCAATTAAAATTTAGGAAGCTTTCTGTCATTAAACGGGAGAAGAATACAACTGGAAAATTAAACCCTGACGTTTATCACTCTTTACGAAAAATTCAATTACAGTGAAGAGTCGTAGCTGCGTCACTTATATATTCGTACAGGGGTGTATTTCCCAACTCTCTCCAGACGGGAGAACGAGAAATGTGCATTTCCATGGAGGGACAAGACGAAGACGTGTTAAGTACGTGCTAGCGTTATTAATATTGGAAGGATATTCTGAGCGAGTATTGCCAAGTATTTTCTTTTCCCTCATATGTCATGAATGTGGCTTAAAAAGAAAATTGATTGCAACGATGTCCGTGGCCAATAAGAACATTCTTCATGAAATGATAGACCGTGAGGAACCTGAATGAGGCACTTTTTCAGTCAAAAATATAAACTGGTAAGCGAGTTATTATGGAGAAATAATAAAATGAAAACATTTTGTACTTTGTCTTGAACTGGATTTAAAATGAAGACCACGTGGACTGGAATGAATTAAAGGCGACTTAAGTGTTTCCGTGCGAACACCATATAGTTTAATCCAGGTAAATAAGTACACGCCCAACTGAGAAATACGTCAAATCTTTTCAATGATTCGAGAAAGTGAATGGAGCCAGTGAATAGGGTATTTAATTATTTAATGCAAAAAATTTTAAATAGTAATGGACATTAGTAAAGAACTAATGTGTTAACTTTTCACAGAATCCATGATGTGGTTTATAGGGAAAATGCACAATTAAGCATTTTTCGTAATAAATATCCATAAGTAATGCCTGATCAATAGGCTTATATCAAGCCATGTGGATTAATGGTTCATACATCAGAACTGTTGTCAAAATAAATGATGACGTTTCTGTGGAGCATTAACTCGAATCTTGACAAGTGTAAGATGTTCTAACAGCTGTATTCAACAAGCTGGGCGTCCTGTGATGCGGCTTTGCCCCTGGGCTACGGCCCTCGCTTTCCCCTGGGGGTACCTGCTTGTCCACTTCTGACCACTGAGGGGGAAACAATGACAGAAGAGCCCGAGTGAGGAGGGCAGGACCAGGGCGCAGGCTGCCATGGAAGGCGCCCGTCCTCTTCTGCTGCCACCGCACAAAGCATGTGATGCAGCAGATGCGCAGTCAGGGCCGTCTTCACCTTTAGGATGCACAGTTACACATGTATAGCTACAGTTATATGATGACAAGCATCAGAAATGATAAAGCTGCTCTCCCATATCTGGGTGGTTTGGGGACCAAATCCCTGGAGGGTCCCTTCTGTAGTGCCCTTGAGTGAGGGGCTTAACCAGCATTCATGCAGTGAACATGTCTGGGTAACAGGGCAAAAACTACTGTGCTACTTTCGTTAAGATGTGACCCAGTGATGACTATTGATAGAACTACTAGTTATGGTTAATAATGTTTAATTGATTTTAGCTAATTATCTTTTGGAAAAGTGCAACAAATAAGCATAGAAGCTGCATTTCTTTGGGATGTGTGATAATTTGCTAGTAAACAATAGGAATATAAATTCAACGTTCTTAGAAGATGCATACGTTAATGCATGGTTTTTCCCTTTGTGTAAATGTGTAAACGAATCATCACCTTTACGACCTTGAAAATTTGCCTGCATATTCAGATTTTTACACACATTTCAACAGAATAAGTCACTGATATTTTAACCAAGAAATGCTGAAGCTATGAAAAAAGAATTTTAGAATCATGGTTGGTTATTCCGCCCCATTCACATGAAACAATCGCAGGCAATGTATCACAATGAGGGGAATGTGGAATGCTGGAGTGACGCTCGGAATGTGAGAGAAACCTGTTGGCCGGCTTGAACGGACAAGAGCCAATGATCTTGATAGTCCCTCGAGGAAAATTTAGAGAAGCTATTAGGCTACGGGGTCAGAGGTCAGGAATGGGGTTAAAGAGGACGCCCCACTATTCCCAAATGGCCAGTAGGACAGAGCTGCTTGAATGGAGTGTACACTAGCGTGAACAACATTTTTATCATGTTCTGCCCATACCCCTCCAGCCCCCCCCCCCCNNNCATTTTTTTCTGTCAGGAAACTCAGAAAATACCACAGTAATGCAAGAGGTTGTGGACAATAGATTGCGGATAGATATTCTAAACATTGTGATCTGCTGAACTGATGATTATAACTGATGATAATCATAACAACAAGAGCAATAATGCAGCATCTTATACGATTTAATATATTGCGATTCAAATCAGAATTTAATTTGCTAGTTTAAACTTCAATCACTGTCCTTACAGGAAGAGGCAGTACCTGAAAATGGAGGGGGGGTCTGCTTCATACTGTATAGGACGAGACCTTTTATTCTTGGGGTTCGACAGAAGAAATTCACAGCTTCTGAAAAGAGGCGTTATGATCCCCATCCCCTGCCCTCGGTATCACACTTCAGAAATGGACGGGCATGTCTGTGCAGCCGCAGCCCCGGCTGCGGGGAAAGCATGCGTCTCAGGGAGCCGCTCGCCCAGTGCATTCGCAGCTGACTGCAGGTGTTTTGTCACATATGACTGTGGCTGACAGTTCATATGAATTCATTAATTCTATGAAGATTTTCTGCTTGTCATAAGGAAATAAATGGGCCCTTTTGTGCCGTGCATCAGCCAGGGTCGGCGTGCTTATAAACACAGAGAAATTAATCTTTAGGCTAGCTGTGGGGGAACAAAGCCACTTTTAATGTACTGTTACACAGTGTAAATAAATAAAGAATTACGCATTCTTCCTTTTGGTGCCTCGCCTATTCTGCTGTTAAAAGCAAACTGAGTAGACGATACTGAAATACCGACAGATGTGTAATATAATAAGCTGTAATTTGTAACTAATTTGAAACAGGGAATTCAATTTTTTCAGTGTAGCACATTGGAAGCTGAAAATTTCAAGAGACAAAATCTAACTATAATCATAAATGCTTGATAAATTTCAAACCATCTTTCCAATATTCTCAAGATATACACATTTGCCTTGATTTATATAGTCACAGTTATATAGTAAACTATCCCAGACTTAAAAATAAAAAGCATTTTCCAGGAGTCAGTGTACAAGCTATCCATGAATAACAGGACTCTGCACCTCTTGGTTCAGCCTGTCAGCTTGAAATAGGTGGTGCTTAAACCCACTTGTCTTGAAGTTCACCTGTAACTGCAATTATCTTAAATTAAGTTCAGGTATCACCCTAGTTGTAACAGTTTTTCCTTTTTCGCTTTTTAGACAGGTATAATTAAACTCCAAATTTGAAGGCTCTTTGTATGTACTTGCAGCATATATGGCCATGGAAGGTTCTGGGTCCTCATACTTGGTGTTTCTATTTTCTTTTTTGTTCTTGATCTTACTTTAACTGAGAAATGTCACTCAAGTAACAGGAAAACACTGGCTTCGAATTGCCAGTGAAAAGCTGAGCTCAAACGCGACACTGGTTGAATTTAATCAAGCTCTGCACCTCCAAATCAAAACACAATCGCGTACCTCACAAACTGCAAACAGAAAAAGCAGAGACTGAATTTAAAAAAAAAAAACAAGGACTTACTCTACAGCCGTCATTATGCTACCTCGCTGAATTAAAAGCAGGCAGACTGCAATTAGGCATAGAGCTCCTCTC
Organism: Hippopotamyrus pictus; assembly: GCA_026781145.1. NCBI lineage: Eukaryota > Metazoa > Chordata > Actinopteri > Osteoglossiformes > Mormyridae > Hippopotamyrus > Hippopotamyrus pictus. Next base: position 5,718,718 of record JAODLC010000007.1, read on the forward strand.
CTTGCAAACAGAGCCGCTCAGATTATTGCAGAATCATTTATATCTTCCAAACCAGTAAGCATGTGGGCCTGTATTATATGTTAGCATAAGAATAGAAACGGACCCTGTGAACTTCCCCGACCTATTGACCCTGCTCCCCGCAAATGAATAGCACCACTTTCAGGCTCCCAACTCTCTCCAACAAGCTTGAACCATGCTTAAATTCCTAATCATGGTAATTTAATATATCTAAAGCCCCTGCCTGCTTTAGTTTAGCTCCTCTATAGTTTGTTTTAGGCATTCACTTCTTCTTACCCCATCATTACAACTCCTTATTTGGCAAATTTAAGGGGCTGCTATGAGACTACATGTTCCTTTTCATCACCTAAATAAGCTGTGCTTCCATATAATTAGAGCGGTTTTCCCAACTATTGAGTCCTTTCAGACGGCCGAAACAAAAAGTGGAAAACTCACCGGGGCCGGACTCAGGCAGAACCGCTCACAGAACCCCGGGACATGCAAACACGGGTTTGTGGTTCGGGTTGGGCTGCAAAATGTCGAGCACAGGATGGAAAACGATGAGGGAAGAAAAAAGTTTTGCAAAGAATTCAGTACTATTCAAGACCATTTAAGTGCTATTTATCGTTTCCGCAATGTAAATACATATAATAACATATATGTACATTATTAGCATTGTGCTAGGGACAATCTTCCCCCGATGAGAGGTTGAAATAATATCATGCAGGTTTATGCGATTTAAATGAAGGCAAGTTACGATTTTTCTTCAGCTATTTTGTTATGTCATCGTAAAACGTGATAACGAAAAAAAATAATTATTCGAATCAAATTGTTGGTGGTACATTAACATGACAAGCATCGTTGTATAAGTTCTATTAGACCGCTTTTAAATACGGAAATGCAGCTGACATAAAGGAATAAACGAGTGTGTGTGAAGAGCCAGACAACCGCTGGTTAATCTGTATAGAACTGACCGGCAGACGTACCCTCCTGTTTCGTACAGAGGGGAAAATGCGACCCCTTCAGGCAAAGAAGTGCTTCGCCTTTTCTAAACTTACTCAAGTTTGCGCGTTTAATAGGAACAAACGAACGCAACCAGCAAGAACTGATGGAGATCTTAAATGTGTTAAGTGGAGAACAGTCAGTAGATGCAGGAATTAAAAAAAAATATTGGGCAGCCATGACTGAAGGTGTCGTGAAATAGACCGTTCACTACAATAAAAATTTAAATTCTCAGTATGACCTCAAAGTTAGTAAGTACATGCATAATTATATTTCAGTTATCTATGCGAAGGACTATGTATGATACTAAAGGTTCGACTGAAACGACAGTGATTGCGTCCAATAGGCATGTAAAGTTCATGTTGTTGTGGAAAATCAAGCGTCATCAGCGAGTGAACCTATTATATAATGCTCCTCTATAGAGACTCCGTAATCAAGAAGCAGTATAATATTTGTTTTGGATTTGATTGATTAAATGTATTACTGCTGCAGCCACAATAATTGAAAGGGTGTCAGTAGTCCATCATTGTGTCATGTGTACGCGCGCATGCGCTTTTCACTACACTAAGCCAATGCGCTTTAAAAGCCACTTCTGCGCATGCATTTAAGTGGGAAATACTCGACGAGTACGTGAGTGAGCAGTGTGACGAGTAGAAAAAGCGGTCCGCCGAAATCTGTAAACTTTACAAGCTGTGGTTGAAAGAGGACGGCATTCTGAGACAATACGCAGCCAATATAACCATTGTAGTGCTGAAAGGACAGCGCATGAATGCGCGTGCAAATTCCCCCTTAATCGACGGAACTTTTTTCCGGTTTAAGAATTACACTCCAGAGCAGAATAATATGCAGTGAACCGACATCTGCATTTGGCTCAGTGCGGATTTTTCGACTTAGTTAAAGCAGCATATTGTATGCAATACATTGCGTTAGGTTAAAGATTTTTTCTGCTTATTTTGTACCCGTATATTCTCTTACACAATATAATTTTTATGCAAAACTACCGACAAAGTGTATAGCTTATGGTTTCCTGATAATTGCCGTATCACAAACCCTGGGGTCATCATACTGCTGTTTAAGTTTATATGATCTACTTGCAAATAAAGTAAATACATAAAATTTACCTTTACAGTCAAAGACGTTGCTGCATAGCACATATATATTTGATTATATATTGCTCAACTCAGACGTTTGTGATTCCTCCTTGACAGACATACAGCTCATTTATTGGTTATTAAAATACCGAACCGCTTCTCCTCTCATTTGTAGAACATTTCAGAATCTGTCACATCAGAACAAAGGCTTCCCTGCATCTTCGGCACTTTGCAGTCTCAGTCCATGTCCTCGCCATCAACACAGTCTCTTTGCTTCCTCAGAAGCTCATGTGAGTTCATAAAAAAACACTTTATGCTTCTACTCCTCTGTTTACCACACTGTTCAATCCACTTTAAAGCATAATTGCTCGCTCGACAACGCCGGATATAATGGTAATGTACTGTTGACACGTTTCAGGTGCAACATTTGGCTCCTTTCCATGACTAAAAGCTTCCCCCTTCCTTGCAGACGACTCCATAATGTTTGGCGCTTGTGATGTATGCAATGTCATTACCTATTATGGCATTAATGATTCACCCCAAAGGAGACCCAGCTTACATCCATTCAATTAATTCATAATATAAAGTAATCAAATAATTCCTCTCTACCCACGTGGGTATATATATATATATATATCACTCACACACACACATACATACGCAAATGCTTTTTAAGCAAACGTAATAGTGTAGCTACAATATATCAAATAAAATCTTGTACTGCTGGTAAGATTTAAATGTTTGTTTTCAAGAGGTATAAAATACTAATTTGCTAAATCTAGTATATTAATAAGATGATGTTGTTGTTGTTGTTGTTGTTGTTGTTGTTGTAAGTGAATCGCCCACTGCTGTAGAATCAAGTGTCCTGGGAACCTCAATAATATGAGGGATTTTATATCAGAATATTTTTTCACATTTAGAGACATTCGGATCATGTCAAAGCAAGATGATCCACCATGTCCGTGGCATGAAGTTTACTTTAGTAACATTCAAACGCGGTTCAACAAAATCAAAATCTTGATATTTTGATGTCGGTTAATCTGTCGTTTGATTTTACGTTCTCATACAGCGATAGACTCCTTAAAACCTGTGATTGTTAAGCTGTTGTCTAAGCTATTTTTATTGCACGCCCATTTTCCACCAATATAATTATGTTGAGAGAAAATGAAAGTGATGTTCAAATAATGCAAAAGGTTTGCGTTAATATATGGTTTTGTTTAAAGACGTAGATATATTTAAATGTGTATCGATATGTGAATTATCTGATGTATTCATTAACAATGATAATCCTAATTATAAGTCTTACGTATACTAATGGTTTATATAATAGAATAAATATTAACATTGATAAAAGTAAGAAAATAATTAAAACCGAATTAATAAAACTGCTGACTGGAATGTGTTAAATTGTGTTTTAAAAGTTTTCGCATTATTCAAAGACGCCGTGTACTTCGAACGAATCTGTTTCCTTTAGTAATATATCTCTGTATCAGTGTAGTTCTCCGGAGATTAAACAGCAGTTTAGTGTTACATTTGGGAGTGGTACTTCTTAGGCAGGCGGGAGTTCGAGGTTACCTAATCGGTCTTGTGGGTTAAAGATGCGCTGTCCACACTGTGGTGCTGAACCGAATCATCGACCACTTGTAGTGCTGTGGGTCATTCACTTCATATTTGCACGCTTTTGTTAGTTAAAATGTTATAATCAATGGCCTATATCACTTTACATTGCTACAAAAATGTAATAGTCCAGTTATGTGGAATCATTAAACGGGAGGCTTTTCAACATCATTGAATGGCTAAAACAGCTTTGCATTCTTTTTCACAAATGTCCTCGCTTTTTAACAAGTATTAATAGTATAAAGGAACGCTTGGGAATTTCGATTAACTTACGTTCAACAATTATTTTAAGGCGAGTAAAATTAATTAAAGGAAATGTTTGTTTTTGGCAATGAGGATTCCTACAATACAAGGACATGTTAAAACGACATGCGGATATAGCAATAAAATAATTAACAAAGCATATTTTTTTGTTTTTTAATTTTTTATTTAAAGATGATATTCTTTTTATTTCTAATCATCTTCAAATCAATCAAATATAAAATCGCAATTTCATTAAGCTACATGCATTTTTTTAATTGTAAGCTCATTTTTCCTCATTTTATTTACTAAAATATTTAACTTGTAAGTGTGCAAAAATATGCAGCTAAATAGGCTATCTCTAATGACTGAGTCAGCATTACACAATATACTGTTTATATGACAGTATTTAGGTATCTTAAAAATACATTTTGAAAAAAAAATTCAGATACCTCTCATATGAATTTACACATAGTCGGTCATGTGAGTTTTTAAAGTGATTTTCAGATTACGCATCTTATAAATATAATCGTGCTGCTACTTTAAATATACAGGCTCAGTTCTTCATAGGATGTGTGCGCTGTTGTTCGTGACCAGCACGGCGTTATTACTAATGTACTGAAACACTGTGTGACTCCTTCTTGCTAATTACAATTGGCGGCTTTAGCAAATCACCTTGGCAACAATTAAGGGGCATTATGTAGGAAAAAGGTCAGAACGGTATTCCTTTGTGTGTCAATAAAATTTTCTTACTCTGATTGTGATATCCACAAACACCGTGCAAAATTTATCATATTGTTATTCTGATAGTGGTGCCGTATTTTGCTGTAAGTTATCGTCATATTTAGCTAAATCACTAATAAAACCTGAAAGTAGGCTGAGTCTGCCATTATTTTCTAAACGTGACTTGACTGTGAATAACTGAACTTTTCACAACGGGAGAAACGATTAGCCTACGACATAATTTTGCTAAACAGTTTAAAATGACAGTAAATGTAAGTTTAGAATACGAGGCTACTAAGTCAACGAAAGGTGAAATATCTTTTCAGCTGAAAGGTTTCAGTGGAACATTCTGGTATTTCACCAAGAATGTCAGACCCCATGCAGTGCTATTTATCTGAAACCATGCACACACATGCAGAAAGCCAAAGAAATGCATGTCTTTCTATCTGAAAATGACAGATTTATATCTCCAAATGGCTTTCATCGTTTTCTTTCCAGTATTTAATGGCGTTTAGTCGGACTGAACACCTTGGGTTAAGGTGTAGCGGCACGTCATGTCTCTCTGCGCGGTAAAAGGCAGGAAATCCTGCGCGTTCGTCCTCCAACACAGGCGGAGACAACGGGGCTGCCCTTCTGTAATGTGTGGGACACGGTAACAGCGTAAAGTACTCGAAAAGTTCTGGTTTTTATAGGAGGGTGTAGATAGATGAGAAACGGCAATATAATAATAATAATAATAATAATAATAATAATAATAAATATTGCACTGGCCGCGATTCTGTACACTGTCATATTATTCGTGTTTCCTTGAATACTTTCCAGGCTCATCTCTATCCTACAATGGGTAAGAGTAAATGGATGGATGGATGGATGGATGGATTAATTTAAAAGCCTGGACCAAAACTCATAAATTAAAAACTGACAAACATGGCTAACAAAAAATGAAATAATTGTTGTTGTTTCCCTTAAAATGTGAATTTCTCTGAATACTTTAGGTTGAGTATTTTTCTGAAATGGAAAAGTTTCCAAGGTGTGAATATTCACTTACGGTAGAAGTCATATGAAAAGTAACGAGCCACCATTTCACATGTATGACCAACATACTTCCTGCCAAGAACGAGGAATGATATTTAAAAGATCGGATCGTAAGGTTACCTTCACATGACCGCAGTGTAATTTTATATTAAGTAATAAAAATCGTAATAATAAAAAAGAAATACATAGCAAATTCATTAATTGTGACATCATTCTGATACTGCAGGGTTCAAAATGCATAGCATTCGCACAATTTCCTGATGCATGAATGAGTAGAAACGATTACCAAACTGTCAAATTTATACTGAAAACACTCCCAGTTACACAGCAATATACATTAAATCATCCCAAAAAAGCCGCGATAATTTTCATAATCAGTAAATTTGACTGTACTCTTAAATAGAGTTTTGAGGTAAATTTAATTGTGCATAACAAATTCATTGAACAGTTATGATTGTCTAAATACTGAATGCCGTTTTTGGTTCAGCTGTGTTGCGAAAAGGATGAGAAATGTTAGCTGTCCAAGGATGACAGGACCACTGGTTGTGTTATTGAGCTGCCACTACACTACAGAGGGTATAAAATCACAGTGTGTCCTGACCACAGCGACACGGCACCCTGGCAAATATTTAGCCTTGTGTACAAAGTCTACGTTTAGTTAACAGCCGAATGCATGGTATTATTTTGTTTTGTTTGTGTGCCCATTAAGAATTTCTTGATTTGTCACTGGAGTGAATGTAGATGGTGTCACACAATACTGGCATTGTCTTGGTGTCTATCACAGTCGTGCAGCGATTCAGCAGTGCTTTTCAGAGCCTGGATCAGGAGCCACACTTTCCCAGAATACTAATGCGCCCCTCTGGCTGTCTCTCTGGCCATCTCACTGGCCGTCTCTCCGACCGTCTCTCCGGCCGTCTCTCCAGCTGTCTCTCCGACCGTCTCTGCGGCTGTCTATTCGGCCGTCTCTCCGGCCGTCTCTCCGGCCGTCTCTTCAGTGGTCTCTCTGGCCATCTCTCTGACCGTCTCTCCGGCCGTCTCTGCGGCCGTCTCTCCGGCCGTCTATTCGGCCGTCTCTTCAGCGGTCTCTCTGACCGTCTCTCCAACCGTCTCTCCGGCCATCTATTCGGCCGTCTCTCCGGCCGTCTCTTCAGCGGTCTCTCTGGCCATCTCACTGACCGTCTCTCCGACCATCTCTCCGACCATCTCTGCGGCCGTCTCTCCGGCCGTCTATTCGGCCGTCTCTTCAGCGGTCTCTCTGACCATCTCTCCAACCGTCTCTCCGGCCATCTCTTCAGCGGTCTCTCTGGTCATCTCATTGACCGTCTCTCCGACCATCTCTCCGGCCGTCTCTGCAGCCGTCTCTCCGGCCATCTCTTCAGCAGTCTCTCTGGCCGTCACTCCGGCCGTCTCTCCGACCGTCTCTCCGGCCATCTCTTCAGCGGTCTCTCTGGCCATCTCACTGACCGTCTCTCCGACCGTCTCTGCGGCCGTCTCTCCGGCCATCTCTTCAGCGGTCTCTCTGGCCGTCACTCCGGCCGTCTCTCCGGCCATCTACTCGGCCGTCTCTCTGGCCATCTATCTGGCCGTCTCTGAGGGCACCATGTTTGTGACAAATATTCTGACCTCATTATTTTTTCATTTTTAAATGTTTGTTTGTTTATTTGTTTGTTTTTTGTTTGTTTGTTTTGTGCCTGGGGCAATAATGGAGGAACAAAAATAGGTGCGTTAAAAATGCATATATTCCTGCAAGAAAGCTATATTCCTGCAAGAAAGCTGTATAAATGTTGCCCCATTTTGGGAAGGGGCCCAGTTTTCCTGGTCTGAGGTGCTTTGCTCAGACACCAGGCCTTAATTTCAGAGGGAATGCAAAGACCCAACCAAGGCAGTATGTTCTGTCCTGGAGTAATTAAAATGAGAACCTTTCCATGTTTGTGATAGCAATAAACAATCCATGATCATACATCAGATAATAAATACAACATGTACATGCAGTTACTGAAAAATCAGCTATATCAAAATTCAATGATGCAGCATTTTAGGACTAAATATTTTGCCATCATTGATAAAGATACCCCAGTCAGGGTTGAATAGTTCACCAGTAACAATAGCAATAAAAACAAAAACATCCATTACAGCAATAATAATAATACAGATGGTATTTCACATTGACTTCTGGTCATAATGTTTTTACTGAATATTTTTGCCCTTTACAGGAAAGAATCTCTGATCATAAGTTCTAACAAATAAGCCCTGAAGTAGAAAAATATCTCCAAAATCATAATTAAATCAAACATTCCTTTTTACTGTCCAGGCTATAGAGTACCGTATTTTACTGCTCCCAGATTTTTTTATTGTATGATGCTTTAGACAAAAGCTAGATAAATAAACGTAAAGGAAGTGCAAAACTCAGCAGATAGAAACAAAAAGAAATTTATTGGACTGCTATGAGTTTTGTCTTTAACATGCATGCTTTTCATATGCAATATACTTATATATTAGGGTTGACAGAAAAAATATATGTTAATATATGTTATATGAATAAATGTGACAAAATGCACAACACAATGCCTAAAATCAAATACAATAAACATACATATCGACCATGGAAAAAAAAAACCTTCACTAGTTTAGTGCAGAAAATCTGATCAGTTTACACCGCAAAATAGGATTTCATGAAGTAAGTCCCAGTAACAATCTTAGGCAAAATCATTTTACTTCAGAGAAAAATTATTACATAATTATAGTGAAATGAACTTTAAAATCTACACTGGGAAGATGCTAAGGTAGCGTAGAGAAACTAAGAAAATTAAATTCAAAATTCAGTGAACAAAACAGTGTCATTTTGTTCTGGTTATTATAGGAAATACATCATGGCTGATAAGTTTGTGAGTATCTAATTAAAGGCTTATTAACGGGGCCGCCTTTACACAGTGAGGACGCATTGCCATTTCAATTTATAGCTGTTATTGCTGTTTCTTCAGTTTCTAACGTGGAATAATTTAGTGAAATAAGCTAATATATTATTTTATTGTATTCATAAATTATTCTTATGACACAACATCCACTTTAATTCCAGCATTTTCACGAAACGCATTGATTTTGCTGTGGGCCAGGAGGTCCAGTCCTCACATGGACATGTGCAGTTAAAGGAGAGCAGGTGTAAGTTTATAGGAAATAGTTCTTTCTCCATTCGCCAGCCACTATCTTTTTGGCTAAATGTATAAAACTAAGGAACAAAAGCTGATTTTTTTTTGTGTCAGTCACACAAAGCTACACACAAGGCCAAGCAAACAATAATTACAGAAATAATTGCCTACATCCTAGTATTTTGACTAGAATTTCAAGCAATTTTTAAAAGATTTTGTAATTAAAATATGTTCATTTTTGTGCATTGGCTTTTCATTTTAGGACTTTCATTTTAGATGCTACATTGTTTGCAATTCATTTTTGATGTCTTTTCGTTCTATACTTAAATCTAACCTGAAATCTTAGGCTCCTGTAAAGCTGTATGTTTGCAAGTCAAGGGTTGTAGGTTCAAAACCCGGGGATCACACATTGCCTCTGTTCTTCAGTCACTTTGGATAAAAAAAATCAGATATAAACAAATCATGCTTTTGTTATTTTAGGTCCCAGGTGCTGGGCATTGTCTTCATGGGGGTTAGACAGCAGACCAACCAGAAAGCTCCCTTAAGATTGTGAGAAGCCATACGGTGACGCTGCTCACATCGAGGAACAGAATGACGGCTGACTCACCATCAAAACAGAGGACTACCATCATTTGCGAATATGTAAAACCATCAAATATAAGACCTCTAATATTTAAATTTAATAAACCAATGTCTATGTAAAATGGTGCATGTTGTAGCTATAACTGTACAATAAAACACAGCTTTACAGTACAGTTCCTTGACTGTAGTCACATTTGATTGGCTGACAAATATAGCCGTGTGCATGTCTTGAAACGTCCTGTACCTACAAAGAAAACTTCAGATTGTCAGCTATGTCATTTTATCAGCAACATACATATTTAAACAGCTTGTATATCATAACTTACAATTTCTGTGTTTTATTCCACAATAAAGATGTATGACAATCAAACAAGTGACTCCCATCATTTTTCAGCCACTGTACTACAATATTTCATAGAATAAATGAACTCATCATGGAAACAAAATTTGGTAACTCTTTACTTGAGGAGGCACAAGTAACTTAAAAACTCATTTGCTACTGAAGTGTAAATCATGAAGAAACATAGCAACTGAAAATACATGAAATACATAAACTGTTATGACTGATTAATGACAAATAAAAATGGAATCAGCACATAACATAACAGTGTACTACTACAGTGTGTCTGCCCCCTCAATAAAGTGTTAGCCTAAATTGTGTACACCATACCTTCCCTGGCCATTTAGAAACCAGTCAGCGTGCTGCACTGGATCACTGCCGAGGCTCGGAGACGGGGTACTGATACCCAGAGGGGGTTGCTAGAAATTTTGGGCCCCATGAAGGCATATAATATTGGGCCCCCCAGTCCAGACCAATTCAGTTATTTTCCAAATTTTCTAGGCCTCCTCTCATGCAGGGGTTCTTGGAATCGTCCTGACTTTCCCCCGTCTTACAGCCCCCCTGCCGATACCTCAATGCCCCCGCAGCTGTCATCTCTGGCTCCTTATAGTCAGTGTTATAAGTAGGCAGGGGGGCCGTTTCAGCTGTTTTTCATTTCACAGAAAAACAAAAGACATTTGTGTTCAGTATCACGATCAGTGCCTCCTGTTTCATGCAGCCTAAGCCAGGACAAGAAGTGAGCCGGCTGTTTCTGAATGTGTGCTATCTATCCTGGTCGGTGGATTAAAACTGTCACTGGCTGTTAAAAATTTATCTTGAGCACTGGAAATTCCTCATCAAGGTATTTTTTTTTCATTTAATAAACATTCTGGTAAAGAATAATATTACAAAACCCACAGATTACAGGCAAGTGACAAATAAACAATTGGCTATATCGATACTGGGATTTCCACGCTCCTCAGTCAGATTTCCAAAATGGGGGAGCAGGAGTTATTACATAATGGCTCTGCATTCCGGAAAGCATGCGACACAACAAGCATGCAGCTCTGAGTCAAATGCAGGTCGGAGTGTCGTTCTCCATCTTTGTCTGCCTCATCCTGCCTTTCTTATGGAAAGATCCTTCATACTCTGCACCAACAAGGAACATTTCGTCTTGTGAGTATTAACATTTAATGTGAATGTGAAGTAAAACAGCCATGATTATTTTTGCTTTTATATTTAGAAACCAATATAATCTTTGTTCGTTCATTCATTCATTTTCCATACTCACTTGTCCTCTGCAGGATCATGGGGGTGTGCAGCCTTTCCTGGGAGAAATGGGTGCAAAATCTTTGCACCAAATTTAAGTTTTTAAATTCAGAATGTAAAATTCACAAATAATCTTCATAATATCATAAATATTTCAGTAAAAACTGAGTACAGTGGTACCTCAGAACTCGAACATAATCCGTTCAGAACTCAGGTTCAAATCCGAAAAAATTCAAGTTCTGATCAAATTTTCCCCATAAGAAATAATGGAAAATCAATTAATTGGTTCCTGGTCCCAAAAATTACACCTAAATATGTTTTTTTTTTTTTTTTAGCATTTTAACACAAGATGAATAGGATAAAACAAGAAAAGCATATATTAAACACATCTAAGCACATTTATCAAAACAGTAATTTGTAAAGTAAGAAAATAAATGTATCCAAACAATGTGTAAAGTTAAAAAAAAAAAAAAAGTGTTGTGCGCCAACACTGTACACTGTGTGTACTGTAACATTTTTTTCTTAATGGCTTCAAAAACGATAAAGAAAGTACTACAACACTACCCCAACACTGCCCTTATTTGTTAATTTGTTCGTAGGTTGTAACATTTGTACAACTATTGCGTAACTTTTTGGTGAGTAACGGCTACCAAAATGATATAAAGTACAGTGTATTACCTGATATTTTCAATTAAAAAAAAGCACTATCACCAGCAAACGATGCTATGACAGCGAATGTTAGGCTGAGACTGAAGCGTTACCCTTTGTTTCCACTGAGAGACGTGCCGCATGACTCATTTCCCCGCGTGTACAAGTTATCTTAGGTCGGCGTTCACAGTTCGACTTCTGAGATTCAGATCGAGTTCTAGGTCATTTTTTTTTTAAATTTGAGTTCTAATGAGTTTGAGTACTGAGGTACCACTGTATTTCTCTGTATAACAGTAAAAAGCCTGATTTTTAACCTGCATCTTACTGGCTTTCTTCTTGTGCCAGTGATTTATATGCGGGTCTTTCGGGGTTAACAGGTATGTGAAGAGGCCATCACCACACTGGAGACTCAGTTCATCTCACAAGGCTTGGCATGTGAATTAGCCACTGCGGAATAGCACAGAAAACACTGACCCAGCCCTCTTTGACCCAGACTCACTCTGCTCATTCATTTGATAATAGCTACACAGGGCAGGTGAGTCATCCTGTGATTGGCTGGGGCCCATCTGTGACACAGGGCCCCTATAATGTCCTCTCGACTTCAGACCAGTTTAACATGTCCCACCCAGAATGAGTCTAATCATAATAATAACTCAGAACTGAGAACTTATGATGTGAGGCTTTTTTTGAACAACAAGCCTGCCAAGAGCTTTAGAAAAAGAGAGAAACTAGTGTATACTGCTGGATCAAATTATAACTGAATTTTAGGGCAACATTTATATATCTGATTAATTCCCAGTGCCAGTAAGCAATGAGCCCAAACCTTGCCTGAGCTGACCATTTACACCTGGGTTAGACCAAGATATAAATCATGCCAAGGTCCTTCCACTGTGGGATAAGATCCAGAAGATGTTGTGGTGTTCAGACACAATCCCTGTGAATGAAGCGAGCTGTTCATCTATTATATTCAGGTTGTTGAGGAACAAGGTAAAACCAGGCAGGTAAAACCTGCTTCTACCAAGGTCAGGAACTAGAGGTGAACCTGGTACCCAGGACAATCATTCTAAGCCTCCAATCACACTGGTTTACATAAATATCACGGCGTATACACCAATCACGGCAAAGCAAAGAATGAAAAAAAAAAAACTCTTCTGTGATGTTTATGTGCAGTTAGCATGTGCTACAGGGAATGGGGAAAGCATGCTAGCTGCCTGGTATTGTGTGAGATCCGGACATTTTGTATGAAAACGGCTGACAAGTTTCTTTATTCCTGCAGCTACGACATGGAATCCAGTCGCGTAAAATTGCAGCTTAAAACATCACCAATTAATGATGTAAAAATATGATAAGATCAGACTCAAGGCCTTCAGACTGTCCGCCAGCAGTAAATAATGAGAGTCTGCTGTAGATTTCGAATCCCGGGCGCTGAGTGCTGCACCAGGGGGAGGGGGCCATCATGTTCAGGCAAACGGTGCTGCGACTCTGTGGCGCCATCTGGTGGCACATCCTCATGCCTGTTCGACTGCTATACTTTGGTCAGGAGCTCCATCACCTCTGCTTGTTGCAGCACACAGCCCAGCTGATACACACAACGTGTTGTCTGTGAAAACATCAGAAGCTGCAGGTCAGCACTCAGACTCAGCGGCATCAGCTGGTCAAATCGCCATTGCAATAAAACTCCTCCTGGTACTGCAGTTCCACCACTGATGCCTGCAGCACATGGGATGACAGTAGACAATGTAACGTGAACTTAAACATATGTAAGACATGTAGCAAGAAAAGCTCTAATAATGTTATCTTTTCATGGGAAGCGGATTTAAAAGCCTGCATCAGCCTAGCAGGCCAATGATAGGTGTCCATTTAGCTCAAACACCTTTTAATATCTCTAGAGTGTGCGGCGTAATGTTCAGTGACTAAATTAGTATCCTTAACAGATCTTTACCTTGATTTCACTTTTTTTTTTTTACCAAGTAATAGAGATGTACTTCCTTCCACTGCAGCAATCTCGCCTATCATTTTTATCAGCGTATCAGATAACCTTACAGCAGAGAACTACTCAATTAAGCCGGTTTAATAAACCCGACAGGACAAAGACCAGCTCAAATCCAAATTTAATGTCAACTATGATTTGTTTGGCACCAGAGACAAGCCCAATATTCGCCCGATTTCCTTTTTCTGATTTGACTCTATCTTTGGTAGCATAATTTAATATTGCTCAAGTAATAGAACTGTATTCCAAGTTTATTGTCAACAACGTTATGTTCTTTATTGAATCTGCACAGATAAACACGAAGCAGCACAAAGGCGTACACTTCTGAATAAGAAGGTAGACCTGAACATCGTGTGTCCAAGAGAAGAGACTCTAGCTTAGGGCGGAGCCTAGAACTCTGGAGGAACTGGAGAGTGTTCCCGCCAAGCCGTGGAACATGAATGTGGGGCAGCTACTGTTAAGAATTTTATCCCTGGCAAACTGGCAAATTCCAGTTCTGAGATCAGTTATAATCAAGCAACTTGCCACAGTAAAGGGGTCTGACGCATATAGGTATCTGGTGTTCATTTTCTCACCCACCTCAAAAGGCTATCGCTTTAAAACGCGTACGTGTCACGTCATTAGTTCTTTTAACGTCATTAGTTCCTTCTAATACACATGCGGGGGAGGAACCTACGATCAACCAAATCAGCTTAAAATAAATTCCACGAGTGTCCTTACAAAATATCGTAAATTCAATGTAGGTACTAATAACAAAAATTAAATGTAAAGAATATTATCAATGTTCAAACAGTTTCACAGAATTTGGCTTTTTACAGTCCTTGTATGAATGTAAGTAAGAGTTTTGCCCACATTCATGGCACAAAGGCGAGGTAATTTAGAGTGCGTGTTGGTCTCTGACTGCAGTGCATCTTGTCACCACTACAGCTTGTTATATTTATGGAGAGGTTATAACGGTGCAGCCTTAGCTGGAAGACTGTTCCGTTTGGCAGAGAAGAGGTGCCATCCCTATCTGTAGATGATGTCGCATGCTCCGTTGTTCCTTTGGACTCATCCCCAGACCAAAATACAAATGGTCCAATTTCACCACTGTGGGGGAAAAAGAGCAATGAATTAAAAATAAAAGTCCAGCATAAGTTTGAAATTATGCAAATACATATTTAACATTCCTGTTAATATTCATTGGCGTACACAAATTAAAGTTTATCTTACGATTAACGCATTTTGTTTTTAATGATAACCGCTGGTTTCAGCCTATACTATAGCACAAAACAACACAAAATCATACCCATTAATTGATCGTCTCCCTGCACTTCATGTAGAAAATTTTAAACCTCGTTTTTCATAATATGGTTAGATTTTTTTGTCCGACGCTGCAAAACGTCGTCACGCGTCACCATGTCACATGGTACAAAAACCTTGCAAGAGCAAGACGACTTAAGACAGATCGTACAGCACCTCTCAGCCGGCTGAACAAACTGGAACGGCCTCCGTGACGACTCAATTAGCTGAAGAACGTGACGTTTGTATGACGTTTGTATCCCAGGAAGTTCCGATGCGTTATCTGCTATTTCTCCCGAATATCACGTAAAGCAGTGAGAACCTGTTTTCAGTTAATTTACCTGGTAAAATAAAGTTAAAATAAATTAATAGTACACGTAAGTTAGTGGTTTATTTATTGTTAGTTAATGTTGCGCTGCTTTAGTTGTTTAATCGTCCAGTCTGTGAAGAGATTATTTTAGGGTAGCACATGCTCCTGAGGCTATCCCATTGGTGCGCCCATCCGCAATACCTCTGCGCCCCCAAGTTTGGGAACCACTGACCTAAACTCATGAGCTGTGAGTAATGACTAGAAGAGCGAGATCACAAGTAAAAGAAAAATGGCAGAAGTGAGGTTTCTTCAGAGTGTTGATGGGCCCATTCTCCGTGACAAGGTGAGGAGCTCCTGAGGGACTTTCAGATTGAAAGGAGTCAGCTGATGTGGCTGACTCCTTATTTGAGTACCACCTGGCTGGTTCCCTAGGGAGCCAGTCCCACAGGGCGCTGGGGAAGACTAAGGACACACTGGAAGGACTGCATCTCCCAGCTGCTTTTGGAATGTCTGGGAATCTCCTAGAACAAGCTGGAGTCTGTACCAACATGACCCTTACTGGGAGCAATGGGACGAAGATGATGACAGATATCTAGGAAAAAAATCAAGCAGATTTCTAGTCTAAGGAGAACGACACCACCAATACCCTTTAGCCAAATCGCACAGTTTTCTGTGGCTCGTTGAACCTTTAACAATCAAAATTAATATATTTAATGTTTCAGACTGATGGCACGACCTTCGAAAAAGAAGTGAGGACACGACAAGCAGCAATCCACACGACAATCCACACAACAATGAGAGCACTGTCGCGGTTTTTCCCAAGGCTTGATGTTCCAAATTAGGGAATGACATCCAGGTCTTTCTCCAGCTCCACATGCAAAGCCAGAAAGGGGGAAATGTTGGGAGGGGAACGATGCTGAGGGAAGCTGGCCGAGTTGGTGCCTTGGAGACGCCGCGTCCGACTCGCCGCCGGAGCAAACGGGAGCCACTGGGCATTGTGTGAGAAAACAAAAACACAAAATTTGGACATCGTGCTCCCTGCTACGTCCATTCTGGGCACCCAATTAGTGCTAAATGTTTGGAGAAAGGCCTGAACGCTTTCAATTATTTATTTGGGCTTTGATGTCGGGGGGCTCTGACCATCACATCTCACCGATCAAGGAGAAGCGATCACCGCTGGTCCGTGCATGGCACTGTGAGAATCCCCGTCTTTCACACAAGAGTTTACCAGGCTTTATGCATGCGGAGAAAAAGAAATGCCTGCATATGTGGAGCATTTTTCTTTTTTTTTATTCCTGCATGACAGATGAAGGCTTTGAAATGGCGACCAGTCTGCACTCAAATTTCCCTCCTTCATCACGGATCAGCGACATTAATGGCGGGTTTTTCGACAGAAGTGCGGGGCTGATTATGGGTTAGCCACGGCTGAAAAAATACGGTAATGCAGCACTGAAAGAGAAGATCTCTCTGTTTCCCTCTCCCCTTCCTGTGAGGGTGGAACAGCAATGGGAGATGAGAGCGTGGGTACACATATACACAAGGGTACAGTGTCCTTCAGGGGCCAAACCAGCCAGCTATGGGACATCAGTCTTTGTCTTTGTCTTGACGTGATGTGACAGTTTCGCAATAACACAGTAAATCCCACATTTTGGTCGATTTCCTTGCCTCCCTCGTTTACAATGGTTCAATGAAGATTTCTTTATTTTACCACATACAATAGTCCCTTTCTGTTCCTGCCCCTGCATCTCCCTCCCGTACACACACACACACACACACACATCCGCGCGCGCACACGCTCACCCACCAGCTGACGCATGCACCCTAACTGTCGCACACATTTTGATGGTAATGAATGACATCACTTGTTAGAGTGGGGGACGGGGGAGGGTTCATTTGTATAGCACAGGGGACCGTGGGAACTTGGAGGCCCTTGCGGGCGGCTGTGGAGACATCAGAGCTCTCGACGCCCTCCCAGACGTGCTCCCAGACATTGATGGCCCCCTCCGCACACCCATGGGGGGCGGCCATTTCCTTGGCGGTTACCCACTGACACCGACGCACTGCATGGCACATCTCACCATGTACATTCCGCCTCTGGGTTAAACGATACGGCAGAGCGGCTGCCAGTGCTTTCAGCCAGGTCCGGCATCTGCACAACCTGTCCGAAGCAGACTACGATTTTCGCCCAAAGCGTACAGAAAAACAAGCAAAAAAGTGAGTGAATCACGAAACACAGCCCATAGCTGCTGGCAGTTCTGTGTCAGTCTTTCAGAAAATATTCTGTAGGAACTAAAATTATGGGTAAATACGACATAAAATATCCAAGCAGGCCCAAAGCACGAAACCCTCACCCCCCGCCCGGGACGCAGCCAACTGAGTGGCGGCAGAGGTCAGGCATCTCATTGGCTGAGCCCCTGGAGTCAAATATTATACCCAGCATGCAACAGCAGGCCGAATATAATCACCCCCTTACAGCTGGTTAATTGCATTTCCCACTCCGGCACTGTGTCATTAGCAATAATTGCAGTCTTTTATAGGCTTTGTCACTCACCTGAGCCAAAATGTACCCTGTGAGGGGTAGTGAGGGGGCGGAGCCGCGAACGAGGTGGGGGTAAGTTACAACCACGACAATAGAACTGCTCGTGGCTAATAACGGGGACGTTCCTGTCACTCGATATCCAAAAAAAAAGCTTTTACGGCCTAGAGAAATGGCCGCCAGATCGCAGCCAGCCGCGGTGGAGAGCAGACCCCATCCGTCCATCACCGTGCTGTCCTACGGGTTCATTTCTCTCCCGTCATCCGGTGAGAGACGTAAATGCAATAAGCGGGACTGCACACAGATCAGCCTGGCGTGGATGAAAGGTCAATTAGATCACCGTTGCAATGCTGACAAATATATGAATATATGTATAAACGAGGATTGCTTGCTTTCTGAGCTGGCCTCTTACTTTCACGCCATGTTGGATGGCTTCCAATTCAGCTAGCAGTGTCTGGTGCCTGGAGAAGGGGCAAGGCGCCCTCCCTGATAACCCCAAACTGAGGCTGAGTCTGAGCAGAGGGGCAGACGAAGGTGTCAGATCTGACCCAGCCGACTCCTAGTCGGCATCTTGCTTCCAGCTCTTATCTAATAATGCAGC
>JAODLC010000007.1:5758340-5781431 GCA_026781145.1 Hippopotamyrus pictus
GGGGGGGGGGGGGGGGGCTGACTGTAAAAGTTATTGATGGGGGATTGGGGAGATGACAAAGAATTGGGTAAGCAGAGGATATGTAGGCACAGCGCTGGGAGAGACCTGGCTTATTTGTTTTAGGATGAAAACCTTTATTAAAAAATAAATTTAAAAGATATAATAAAAAACAGTGCCCTTGAAGGGTGGTGGTTGGGGGGGCACCTGTCATTACATTATCAGCTTTACTTGTACAGAGACATAGGGACAGGACAGGCAAAGCAGGCGATTGCTTTGTGCCCCTAAGCCAGGTCGATTACACAGTGCAGTCAGTAAAGTGAAAATAGAGGAACTGTGTTTATTAAATTCTCTTTGCTGATATTATTAATTTAGACTAAACACTAAAATAATGGTCATAAATTTTACCATGTCATGTAGGGGGTATTTCAGGGCTCCATGGCATTTTTTGCCTAGGGCCCCCAGTCTCCCTAGAATCGCTTCTGTACATATATCAGGTGCCATACTCAGACATAGCATAAATATCTTTCTCATGTTATTCAGCCTTTGAAAAGGGGAAAAAGAATGCCCCCCCAGCAAACTGGAACAGGTTTAAATTTCTGCTGTAAGAACAGAGTGTGAACCATTACTCACCTTGGGACCCTGATTACAGTGTGCGTTAGTTATGTTGTTTTACATTTCAAAAGCCAGCCGGCATAATCAAGAAAAACTTGCTTTGACTTATTTCTACTAGAATTCATATAGACAGCTTTTACAGATCTCACTCTGACGAGTAGCCCACAAACGAGCTTGATGGGCCGAATGGCCTCCTCTCGTTTGTAAATTTCTTATGTTCTTATGTTCTAAAATTTGATCAAGTTAGTCGTATTTTGTTGGGTATTTGTGATTAAATACAAATGTTTGAGATCAAAGGTTGCCTTGCTCAAATAAATTATACTTTCAAATTTTAGCAGGAGGTGATGTAAATAAGTGTAATTAAAACCATGGTCTGGAATATGAACTTGATTTTTTCTGGTCTTGTTCTGAGTCACCTCCCCAAAGTAACGGTCTCAGCCACCCACCCAAAGTCTTGGCCTCAGACTCAATACATACGGTCTTGGTCTCCATCACTGCTGTGAGCCACACTCAAGGGTGTAGATTTTGGTATTGATGGCAGAGACATGTCACTACCAATATTGTGGGAATACCGTGTTTTTAGGGGGGTGGGGGGTTCATGGCTGGTTTTGTCCCAGCCAGGGGAGTTTCTAGCTAATGAAAAGATTCGGGGCTAAAGTCGAATTTACCTGGGGCTTGATGTTTTTTTTTTTTTTTTTTTTTTGCAAAGTAAGATTGGTATCTGAGCTAAAATACCTGGAGATAGGTTAAAAATACTCGAGGCTCGGCTTAAAATACTAGGGGTTAAACTTAAAATACTCGAGGCTATAGCCCCCAGTGATTGGACCTTACGACCCCCATGGTCCCTAATGCTGAAACCAATATATAAACTATCCCTATGCTTGGCCATATACCTTTTTCTGTTTCATCATAGCTGACCAGTTAACAATCTGGACTGAAGTACCAGTATCCAACCACCATGTTGCCTGTTTTCCTAACTAACATGGTTTAAGAGAAACTATTACCATTTTCTTCTCTGGTTCCACCGATCTGGCCGTACAAGTGCAGAACCCATATACACCAATACTTGCAAGTGTTTAGAGAAACAAAACCCCACTCTACAGAAACAGAGAAAATATTGTTTAAGAAACAGATAAGAATAACCCTGAATGTCCTCTGTAGCAGGACACTCAGTTCATTCCTAGATTGTCATATATTGACATATTGTGATATACTGACAAATAAATTTTTATTCCAGCTTACTGAAATAGTTCAAAATGTTGGATCTGAACTATTGAGTTGAAATATATCAATTGCCTGAAAAAAATAAGGAAAAATTAAGTATTTGGCAGAAATTCTTACAATATGCAGAGCCCTGCTCATGATATAAGGATCAAAAATTATATATATAGTGGAAGCATTTTTACTAATTTGTTCCCTCATTTTAGTTAAATCATGGGCACGTTTTACTATTTTATTCCTTCTTAACAGTTAAATCGTGGGCATGTTTTACTATTTTATTCCTTCTTAACAGTTAAATCGTGGGCACATTTTATTTACTTGTTCCCACAATATATTAAAATGTGGCCACAATATACATTTTTATCATTATCTTGTGAGCAGAGCTCCACAGTAATGCACTTGTAATATTCAGAATCTTCCTGACCATTTATCCATCACAGCGTCACAGTGACTTTGCAGCCACTCCTAAGCAAGACTGGGCAGGAATCAAGGAAAAACCCCGGACACAACGTCAGTCCATTGTAGGGCACACCAACCCATACAGTCACAAACGGAGGCCAGTCTAAAAATGCCAATTCACCTACCCACATTCTTTTTTGAGCTGTGAGAAAAAAAAAGTACATAAATACAGGGTAAACACTGAAGTTCGATAAATTTCACGTTTTTGTTTTAAATGTCTAAATGATTCTACTACATAACTGATATTGAAGAGGAATTAAAATTATAATTGGCAGGGACAAATGGCTGTTTGCGCTGTCACTGTGTCACCTGCACTTCAACGTGTTTATGAATTCAGCTTCCTGGAAATATTAAGATGAAGTTATTTCACCCAGGGAGTTTAATCTGAGGTAGAAAAAGAAGGTGTAATGCAACACACATTTTGATGTTGTTATTTATGGTTTACACAAACGATGACCTTTAGAAGCAAGCGTTCCAGAAATTTCAAGCCACACCCCAGAGTACGCAGCATATGTTTATTGTTTGTTAAAACAGTCTTGCTTCATTTAAACAAGGACTTGTGGGTGTTTTTGAGTTCTGCCTGAGCTGCCTCAGCCACAGTAACCTGCATCATGAATCATTAGCAATACAGATTGATTGAAGCCCACCCCCCCTAAATTTTCCTTGTGTCCTTTTTTGAAATGTTCAGCCATTCCAAAGCTTTTATCTTATTTCTATTCTGATTGGCTAGATTTGTTGCATGAACTCTATACTACAGAAAATTATATAGAGAGGAATTTACTACCGTGCATCTCCCGTGAATGTAAAAGTATCACATAAAAATATTCGATGCGCACCTGAAACCTCAATCAAGCCGCCATACTTCCAGGCCTGATTGGCACTAATATTAGTATTTAAAAATAACTGGCTTTTTTTTTTAAGAAAGGTAAAATACAATGATAACATGGCATGGATATTTCTAGTTCTCAAACCATTCAGTAAAGGTTTTTCAAGTTTCTCAGAATGGTACCTGGCGTATTGCCAGACATTGGCATCTGTTTGGATATTTCATGAGAAATATCGAGTAAGCCAGTTTGAAGTCAGTTTTTCATTTCATTTGAAAGGAGAGGAAAAAAAATATTTTTGTTCTTCTGTTTTTATTATAATAATGATTAATAAAAACATATTTATAATAAAGAAAAAAAAGTTAAAATATCGGAATGAAAGGAATGAAAATATCACAGGACTTTTTAGCATTCATTTTAGTCAGCAGTGTTTGCAGTTTTAGTTGAAGTGTAAATGGTTTCTTTGGGTAGAATTATTTCATGAAAAATTAAAATGTGGTTGAAGGTTCTGTGTTTTCTCAACACCATGCTATGGTGTCTGTGAACACATTACATTTATATTTGTTAGTATGACGTGGGCTGGTCTCTGCATGTGCCCCAAGGCCAACCAGCATGGGCTGGTCAGTGAAGGAGGACCAGACAAACAGAGAGCCCTGTATCAGCAATGAACTAGAAACTGAATGAGCCCCCAATGACACAAGTTCCGGAGTAGACTGGAAAAAAAGGGCACTTACACTTTTAGACCACAGGTTGTCCTAAACTCCCAAACTATCAGGTGTTTTTTTTAAAGCTAAACATGTATTTGAGGTGTGGCTGACAGGTCTGCAGGCAGAATGAAATGAAGTCGTAATGCACACAGGACCAGCTGGGGGAACGGTCATGTCTTCCCAGGCCCTGGAGTGCAGGGGGCCCAAGTGCGACCCCCCCGCCACCACAAAGGAGCCCAAGGTGACATTTTGTCAGGTGGCTCAGAATTCCTTGCTACGCCCCTGTGGACACAAAAATAGAACCAAAAACAAACACTTACACTGTGACGTCTTTTGGGGGGTGGGAAAATTGATTTATAGCCAGTAATTGATTTTGGAAAATCTGGAAATGTAAGTGGCTCTAATCTGGTTTGTCCCTCAAACACACCCAACCCGAACGTTTTCCTCTGGTATATTGGTGGGGACTTGAATTAGGCATCAAGTTACTATTTATAGGGATGTCAAAACAAATTAGCCTTGATAACGATGTGCTTTAATTGATAAACTCTAGGAGAAAGTGATCTTTACGGACCAATTGCCTCCAGAAGAGAAAGACAGGCCTGGAGAAATTGTTTACGTGGCTCTCCGAGCACCACAAGAGGGGGCCAGAAGTCTGTTACTGACGGGGCACACAAATTTATCTCAATACAAGTACACTTGAACGACAGCATGGGTTAGTAAGAAATGACTATTTATCTGCATATACTTAGCTAAATATAATTTCCATTCAGCATTTAAGTTGAAGGAGGCATATGCTCAGAAAAAAAACAATGTATTATTCCTCACATAAAAATATGTGAACCTAAGTATTACAATCCATTTAAAACCTCTCGCTCATTTTAATTTTTAGTAACTATGAGTTTTCTAGTTCCATGGCAATGCGTAGTGTCAGATATTAGATGGGTGGTGTACGTAATTATACGTACGTAATATCAACAACAAACGATCTTCAGCAAAAGTATCTTAAATACCATCTTAATTCCTGTATGCTTCCATCTGATTTCAAGAATTATTTTACAATTTAAAGAACTAAAATTTGTAAATAAGGACAAATATATTTTAACTTTTTTTATTGGCGACTTACAAAGGGCATAGATGTTACACTCGCCCTTAACGATATGCTGATGAAAACTGAAATATCAGTTCTTTCGAAGGTGGTCATCAGAGGGCAGTTATATTTATGAAGGTAACGCGCCGCACATTGTCTCTTCCATGGTCCTGCTAAGAAGACAAAATCTTCCAGCAACAAAACCACATATTTACTTGGGGGTGCACTTCTTAGATCCGTCCCTGGAGAAAGGAAAAGATATTCGGCGGTCCAGACACTATAGTGATTAGGAAAATGGAACGATCGATCGGTGATACCTATTACGCCTCTCAAACGCCTTCGGCAGCTGCCATCATTTGATGACGTCATTATTCGGAACGCCATCCAGGGTAACCAGAAATATGCCTGATGAAAACGGGTTGTGTCAAAATAAAATCACCGAGCTCGTCGGTTTTAATTTACATTAGCAAAACTTTTTCACATGAGTTGACATATTTTGTCACCTATAACGTTTAACTTTAAAATGAGTTCAAGTAACAGATTAAGGTTAGCTAGTTAGCGACAGGTACTAAATGGTCCAAAAATTGAAAAGCGGTATCAACAAGCTTTACCTATACTTAATGAGCTAGTTACTTATTGAGTAGGCTGTTTAGTAAATATTGTGTAATGCAGCAAAGTTTGCTAGCTGGTCTCTATGGCAACACGAATTCCGGAAAGGGAAGTAACGAAATTAAAAAAACAAGTTGGCTAGACCTCCGGAAGAGGCGACTAGCAGTTTGGGCGATTTTAAAAAGACGTTTTAATTTCACGTTGATGTAACCTTTGTTATTTCGACAATGGGGACATCAGCCAGCCAGCTGCCGAAGGACTTGCTGTCTGAGTACCAGGTGAAGTAAACACAGTCGGCTAACGTGTTTTGCTAACTAATAAAAACTTTGGGTGGCGGTCAGCTTTCTACAACGAAACTACTAAAATATGTTTCCCATGTTCATTTATTAAGTGTATTTGTTGTTTCAGGAGCTGACGTTTTTAACGAAACAAGAGATCTTGTTGTAAGTGAATTATTTCATTAAGATTATCGATTAGTCATATAAAATGACTTAAAACGTCGTTTTAATGTCAAATTAATTTGTATTTGAAGCGCAGTGACTGACACATGCAGTTTGATCACTAGTTAATGATGTTGAAAAGTTTGTCTTTATATCTAATTGGGGCATTTAACCCTTAATAAGATGTTTGTCAAACAAATAACAATAAAAGCTGGCTTAAATGCCGTGAAAGGAAAACGCAAATTCGGATTCAGATTCTGATATTTTGTATTTTGATATTTTGAGGGCTCACAAAAGATTCACTGAACTCCTGGCCAGAGATGACAGGAGCTGCTCTAATCCCCGGCTGCCCATGAGTAAGATTCTTACATTACCAGAACTCAAGGTATTAACTACTTTAGGGGATGTTATCTAGAGTAACGTTGGCATAAATTCAAGAAAACAACTCATTAATGAGAAGCTCCACCTCTTATTGTTCAACTCAAGGACACCCCCATCTTCTCTCCCCATCCAGTCTAACCCTTTCAAGGAAAGGATATGTCTCGTGTTCTCCACATCTGATAACAAAGATGGCAGCTTGACATTTGAGGACTTCCTAGACCTGTTAAGTGCCTTCAGCGATTCTGCTACTTCAGACATTAAATCTCACTATGCATTCCGCATTTTTGGTAAGGAGTCTCATGTCCGGCAGCACCCTGGACTTGGGGGTGAGGGGGTGTGCATTTACAAGCTCTGCTTTTCTGCTCTGTCAGACTTTGATGATGATGGAACTCTGGACCGCAAGGACCTGGAGAGGCTTGTAAACTGCCTGACTGGGGACACAGACGAAACCAGACTCACCCCTGATGAGATGAAGCAGCTTATCAACAACGTTAGAGTCCATAGTGTTTTTATTAGTCTTCCTGGCAAAACCTGATGTGTAAAACAGAACACAGTTTCCTTGAGCATCTTTTGCTAATTAAATAACTCAGTAATGTGGCTGAGTGTAACTAATATTATGGACAAGTTAACGCTAGGAAATTTAACAAACAGTTGTCTGTTTTGTTTTTTTTTCCTTCTATTGTGAAAATTGTGGTGGAAAAGGTTCATCAGTGAAGTAGTCGTTATCTTTGTGGTCATCTGTAGATCCTTGAGGAGTCAGATATTGACAAAGATGGAACAGTGAACCTCTCAGAATTCCAGCATGTCATCTCCAGGTCTCCAGATTTTGTCAGGTAAGCATTTGGAAAATGTCATCACCTTGTATTTGTGACATTATTTTGAAGATTTTTTTTTTTTTTTTAAATACAACCTTCTCTCCAGTTCTTTTAAGATTGTGCTGTGAGCTCTCTAGTGTGACCAGCTGACCTGCACCAGAACAAAGGAGCTACACAGTCTGTCTCCTTCCTGAATGAGCCCTTTCTTTCTTTCTTTCTTTCTTTCTTGTCTCTTGAGGGTGCATCTTAAATTACCCAAACTGTCCATTTTAATGTAGTCTTTGTCTAATTGTTTCCATTTCAATGCTTCGATCCTATGAAATTGCTTTTTAAACACTTTTAAGACTTTTTACAAAATATTGAAATGTGACTAAATGAGCTTGTGTGAATAAATTCCTTTATCTGTTTTTAATATGTTAATAAAATTATATTAACTAACAGCAGTACCTCTGTCCGTCCATCCATCCATCCATCATGCTATGGGCTGTCTGTCCATGAAGTATTATGAAATGGCTCTCGGAACATTCCGGAAGTGCAGAAGAAAAATTAATGATTGGACAATTTAGTGTAGGCATAAAACAAATGTAGTGTCTCCCTTGGCGGCGTTTCTTGGCCCGTTTTCATACATCCATACATTCATACATGGATCCTAACCTGCAATGACCCCTGCATCAGTTTATCCTTATTTAAAAAAACGTAGAAAACCAGGCACTCTGTGGTGTTATGAGAAACATCTAGTTGCTTCTATGATGCCTTTATTAAGTGATTTCCATCAGCTATGCTTCAAAGTAACCAAATTGCACTGAACAGTTACTTTTTCCTTTGTGTTTGACCAGCATCAATTATTTTTTCTTTTTTCAAATAGTGTAATTCTTGATTTGACAATAAGGAGTTGTAGACTTAAGTTGTAGTAATGCCATCTGATGCACATATCAGACATACAGTAATTCGGGGGGGGGGGGGCGGCTGGCTGTATCTGAATAAACAACCACTCAGTTCCCAGTTAGAAGGTAACATGCTGTGTTCAGGTGCATATTTCATCCATCTACACACTAACTGTATGCCTTACCAAGTTATGTTAATAGAGCTGGTTTTGAGATAAAACTCTGTGACATGATTAAAAAAAAATCAGGGAGTAAGCAGATGCACTAGAGCACATGTTTGCTACTTTTACAGTATACGTCGAAAACTGTTGAGAGTTTTACTCAGCCTGCCAGTGTGTGTGTGGGTTTGTCATATTGTGCATTTTTGTGTGGTTACAAAAGAGTGAAAAATTACCTCAACAGCTGTGAGACAATCTGATAATTTACCTTTGATGTCTGTGACTGACTGAGATATGCAATGATTCCATGAATACTTGACCTTACAATGCATGTTGTAGTCATCAGTTTTTCCACTAAAAATGATAAATTTATAAACACAAAGTCTGGGTTTAAGCTTTACGAAAAAGAAGATGGAAGTTATTAATTCCAATCAAGGAAATGTAGTAATTGCAGCTTATCTCTGGATATACAGTAATGGTGTGCTGAAAAACATGCACCCATAAAAACAATTTACTCTCTGTGACACAGGACATGAGGTGTGAGGATTTTATAAATGCTGCTGTCAGCTACACCTTGACTAGAGAACTGTGAGTTCTACTCAGTATACCAGTTGGCAAAGGTAGCTGGGGAGACAATAAGCTGTCTTATAACTTGTCCCTGAGTAAAATCGAAAGCTCAGTCTTTTGAATACTGAGGTGACTGCAAGAAGTTGTGTTGGTCCAGTTGCCATGGAGATGTGGAGATTCCTGAGGGACCTTGTGCTGAGGTAGAGTTAAGTTCCTGTTGCTATGACAGAGATGCGCCTGGTTGCCTTTAGGGACCAGGAGGCCAGCCAACCACCAGGGGCAGGTGAGGTACTTTGTAAGTGCGCTGGCTTCCACGGTAAGCCCTTGGGTGTGACAGAACCACAGAAGGTCCACCACCATCAGAACCATCACAAGGGCCCCGTAGAGAAGGACCACCAGCAGACAGACTGGTTGGCTACTATGGGAAACTGAACGCTTGTATGACTCATTGCGAGCATCGTAATTGGTCAGAATTCCAAAATTTCATAATATTTCAAATATTTAGCGTTTTGTTTCTTTTATAAAATAGTATACATAATTTCTCAATAAATTCACCTGTAGTCTGTTTAAATTTTGATAGAAAACAAAATATTTCTCAGTATTAAAGCATTTTGACAGCATGAGGTTCTAGAGTGACTTTGCCAAAACAATGGCCCTACCAGCTCTTAAATTATTGAGGTTTACGTTTCAGCTCAGATTTCCGCCACGAAGCTTTAAGGTATGGCTGTTTACATCTCCAGCAAGTACATGCTAGCTTTACCGTATGAATCTAACACTGCTTGAATAGCCATTCCCGATTAAGATCAGGGTACAGCCAGGCTCAGAGTGGCCAATCACGGTGCATTGTGCCCGTCAGAAACAAAACAATTTGACAGGTTTTTAAATTAAGCAGGTCGGAAACAAAAGAAATTTGTATTTAAGATAGTATTTCACGGCTTTAGAATGTTAACTAGCGAGTTTTCTCACACACATGAAAGACCACGATTGCTGCCATGGAAAAACACGCAAAACACGCAAATACGCGGCACGCGCGTCTGTCTAATAGCTGGAGCGCAGTACGCAATTGCGGAGATAGCAGGATAAAAAAGATAGGCTGAAAAAGTCAAACTGCTTAAGCAGTTCAATGTTCTGTCTGTTAATTATTTTCTTCTTGAGATATCAGTAATAAACGGGATGATAAGACTTGAACTGTGGCATCATTTATGAGAGTTCTCCCAGAACGAGTATAAACTGGGCTGGAATTTGGCATCCCACTCCGTGCCTGGGTACAGCAGTTACTGACCTGTGACCAAAGCCCGTGGAGTTGTTCTCCAACATGCTGGAGTTCATAATGCTGTGGTATTGCGATTGGTTGCAGAAATGTTTGAGGTCGTCTCCTTGCCAACAGCAGAAGGACAGATCCGGGAAATCGGAAAGACGGGGGCAGTGGAAGCCGGAGTGCTGCCTTCCTCGGGCGTCTGAGTAGCCCTCACAGAGCATCACGACAGCGCGGGGCCGGTTCCTTGGGTAAATAAGAAAACTCTCTAACGAAAGAGAATGGAGAGTGGACTGTTCAATCACAATCTTATGCAGACCTGTATATGTGGGGGGTGGCCGAACAAGAACAAGTGCCCTCATGCATCTGATGTTGACACAACCCTAATCCCCCCCCCCCCATTCGAGCACCTGCCCCTCGAAAAGTATCTGCATAGTACTGGTAATAACTAAAATATTACATACAATAACTAGTGTAAGCCTACGCTTAACAAGAACACAACTATCTTTACATATATAGGCTACTGTAACGAACAAATACTAGTTTGAAAAATAAAATTCCTTTGCCATTAACATGAAATATTAGGAAAAGAATAAAAACATCTTACATCTTACCTTGCAGGGATGCCGCCTTACTGCTTGCTACGACAGTGAATACAGAGGCGGATCCTGCTTCCTCCGTAATGACAGAGTAATTCAGAGTGGGAGATACAGAATGATGTCCCCTGAGAGTACCTGCTTAGAGACATGACAATAAACTGTCACCTGGCTTGCTTTAATCAGTTGGTTTTTACACTTTGCATTTCACGGAATAAAGTCATCCTTCTAGAATCTTTTATCACCCGAGTATACATGACACTAAATATGTATATATTATTAAAACAATGATGTACCATAAAACCATGAAGCAAATGAATCAGGTTTTAAAGTTTTAAATTAAAATGGTACTGTTCAGCTGGAAGTAAGTAAAAGCTGTGTTTGGGATACTATTTTTCTGAAGGACTGAAGGTCACATTCAATAGGACCTGTTCTATATCAGAATGTTAAACTTTAAGCCAGATGACTTGACTGAAGTCCGGCCAGGTTAAAATTTTCTGAACTATCAATACATTCTACACATGGTGTTCCCTACCTTGACCCTGTGGCTTTTGGAATAGGGTATAAGCTCATTGTGATCCTGTATTGGGTATATGTCATTTCCTGCAACTCACCAACATAATTTGTTTACTAAAAATTCTTTGAGTAGTTTGTGCGTTTGGTGCCGCCAGGAATAGGTCTTATTTTATTAATAGTATAAAGGGTTTCTTTTGGAATGGTATTTTCCAGTCCGGGCCGTCATTATATGAATATATGTAGGTCATGTTACTCTGTCCTGACAGTTCTGTCGGTGTTTCCTACAGCTTTTAAAATATCAGTTACAGCAAATATAAAAATCATGAGTATCTTTTGTTACTTATAGTATTGTGCAATGCGGCTTATTACTTTTTAATTCTATCGCGCATATTTACAGACGTTCAATTAAAAATACGTCAGCGGTTTCAGGGTTTCTTTTACATATTGGTTAGACAATTTTCCACTTAGTGAATTCACTTCTTCTTTGTATAAAATATCAGTATGAGAGGTCTGCATTGACCTCCAGAAAAAATACTACATGCACAAATAATTAATCAGCGACGAGAATACTCCTCGATGTCCCAGAATGACTTGCGGAGCGGTCGATGCTTGGCTCCTTTGGTATCCCAAAATGCCTTGCGCCATGTAGCTCCTTGGCGATGAGAGCGCCCCTTAGTATCCCAGAACACCCTGCGCCGCACAGCGCGAGCCTTTGGCATCAGGATGAGCGATGGAGTAACGGTAACGGTACGTAGTGGGAAGCGAAGCTG
Organism: Hippopotamyrus pictus; assembly: GCA_026781145.1. Classification (NCBI taxonomy): domain Eukaryota; kingdom Metazoa; phylum Chordata; class Actinopteri; order Osteoglossiformes; family Mormyridae; genus Hippopotamyrus; species Hippopotamyrus pictus. Next base: position 5,770,242 of record JAODLC010000007.1, read on the forward strand.
TAGCGGGGATGTGCCGAGCCCGGTGGAGCCCACCAGAGCCCAAAAGACCCCCCGGTGCGTCGCGCTGCTTTGCAGACAGGACGTACGCCGGCCGGTCCGGCTAAGTCGATGTGAAAGACAGTACAGCCGCGAAACCGAGTGAAAATATATATAAAAATAAAAGGCAAAAGCCGACTGGAATTAGCTAGCTAGTGAGCTAGTCAGCCAGCCGGCGCAGAGCTCGACGCTGAACTCCAGTTTTATTTCTATTAATCAGCTTGGAGAGATTCTTGGTGAGAATTTTAGAGATAATGTCATGTCTGCCGACGTTAATAAGGTGAGGGCAGGTTGTGAGATGCTGCTCGGTACGGCGTCTACAGCGAAAGGCAGTGATATAAAATTGTAAAATATATTCTAAAAACATGTACATACACACGTATATTTGACACATAAAAGCACCGAGTGGAGCTTCGGAGCGCCGGACCGGGCACGGCTCGGCTGCCTGAGACGCCGCACTGTGGTGCTTATCGCGTACACCTGTCATCGTTACGGGGCTGCGCCGCTGGCTGACAAAGACCCTTCGCCGCTGGGAAGGCAGCCCTAAATAAATCGTTTTATTACGGCCGCGGCGCGCAAATGCAGCGGACGTTCCTGTGGACTGTTGATGTCCTTCATTCGTCCACGATTTCCTGGAAGGCTGGTAGTATTTGATCCATCTGTGACTGAAGCCCAAAAAACCGGACGCGCAAGGCGCTATATTTAATCAGTGCGTGGAGGCTGAGTAGCTGCGGTGGGAGACGTGTGCCTTGGCTGACCCAATTAAAAGGCGGTGTGTGCGACATGTGTATGCGCAACTTACATTACCGTATTATAGATGCGGCTGAATCAGAGGTGCGTCCTGTTATTGTATTAACGCTTAAAGTCCAGTTCATGATGCGGCATTGCTTTGACAGGCAAAAAGGTCTGAGGGTTTTGTGTTATATTTTTTTACACTGCATGTTTTGACGGATTATTGTCCTGCTTCCAGGTGCCTGAATATTGCAGCGAGATCCGGGGGCTCCGTGAATGCAGCGTGTGGCTTTGAGCTGCTCGGGCACGATCCCGCATGATCGGGTGTCTGTCACATTATCGACCGGTCCACCTCTTCCTGGGACCTTCTGGATCAAGCTTCGCTCTTGCACAGGAAAAAATCTTAAAGGTGAGCCTTCGAGGTGCTTTTGTGTTTGATCTTCTGAAGACATGGCAATGTGAGAATGCATTTTACAGCCGTAAAAGCCGTTCATCACTGAGGTCTTTTTGTAATTTAGTTTTTAAAAATAATTAAGACAAGCATTCTAATTTTTCAAGGTCTTGTGGTAAAATTGATATCTAGGGAGAAAATATATTTTAAAATATTGGTCTTTTTCATGTTTAAGAAAGCTTGAGGTTGCTTGGTCATAATTTTTTTTCCATTGATGTCACAGTTGAAAACAGAAGATTTATTTTGTGTCTAGCCAAGCCTCATTAGAGCGAGAGAGAATATGCTGTGTGAAATCTGAACATGGAGACCGGGGACTTAAATCTTAAGTCATGTGATTTATTGTCTTCAACAAGAAGGAGCACCTGTTCAGTTCATACTGAAATGCTGACTTTGATGCAGTGCTTATGCTACGTGACTAACAGTTAAATGTTCTCTAAAGTGGCTTTCCTTCTGTTCCAGGGACAGATTCAGGACCAAAAATAAATATCCAATTGAGCGTCAGCTCATTACACTGAAATTTGGTGTACTCTTGGATTGAGACCAAGCCGGAGGAAAAGAGTTCTACTTACAGCCAGAGAGATTTGGGTTTCGGGCAGTGGGTGACTTTTTATACCGACAGACTCGGCAGGACACCGTGACATCCAGTGTATCTAAAGATCCGGATTCTCCAGCAACTGAGAAGGAGTTCGACAAAGAGCTGCCGTATCACATTCATCCGCTACAACTAGCCTGCTGCGTCTGCTGCTAATGGCAGGTGTCTCAGCAGCAAACCGGGTGAAAAGGGAACTCTGTGTGCACTGGATTGTACCCAGCCCTGCAGGTTGGACTGGCCCAGCTGAGTCAGGAGAGGGAACCCCACTCTCCACAGTTACAAAAGGCTCCCCAACTGGACTGTTTTGTTCAGAGAGCCTTTCCTGGCTCGGAGGTCTGGATGATCTCGCATGAGTTCTGTGTCCTGGAAGACAAGTGGTGACATTAGCTTGGCCGCAGCCGAAGGACGGCTTGTCTTTCCTTCTGAACATCTTGCCTTGTAATTTTTATTTTTAATTCTCTCGCAAAAGTACCCAGTTTGGAGGACAGATGCTCATTACGAGAAGTTACTTTGATTAAGAACACTCGCAGGCTTAAGGATCTACCATCACGCCTGAGCCAAGACTTTGTTTGGTGCTGGAGGGAGGGGTTTAAAAAAATTGATTCCTGCTGTTTACCCCTCCTTGGTGAAGCAGACAGGAAGTGCACATCTGACTGGGGCGGCAGGACAGAATGAAGCTGAAGAAGCAGGTGACCGTTTGTGGTGGGGCCATTTTCTGTGTGGCCGTCTTCTCCCTGTATCTGATGTTGGATCGCGTCCAGCATGACCCAGCAAGGCGCCAGAACGCTGGCAACTTCCCCAAGGTAAGATGGGGCAGAACCTGGGCATGCTGTAGGTTCTCTGCTGTTGCAGTAGTTGTGTGGAATTCTAACAAAGACCGAAGGCGAGACTCCGGCTCGATTATGCGCGGGTATCAGTTACATACGGCAGTGTAAGTAATTGGTGTAACAATGTCACTGAGCTGTTTGAGTCTCAGAGCAGTTGGCAGGTTTTAGCGCTGCTTCATATTCAGCGTAATGTAATTAAGGTGGCAGCGGCGCTTCCCAGGGGCTCTGTGTGCTCTTGGGTGACGTCTGCCCAGCTGCTCAACGTGAACCGTGAGGTCCTGTTGTCGACTGTGTGTTTTCAGAGCCAGATCTCCGTGTTGCAGAACCGCATCGAGCAGCTCGAGCAGCTCCTGGAGGAGAACCATCAGATCATCAGCCACATCAAGGACTCGGTGCTGGAGCTGACGGACACGGGGGCGGTGTCGCCCAGCGGCCAGCTGCCCTTCCGCAGCGCCAATGGCTCCTGGGTTCTGCCGTTTGACGGACGGCCTGCCTTCCTCTCAGTCATGCCGCAGGACTGTCAGTTTGCACAGAGCAAGCGTAAAGACCCCGAATTGCAGGTCAGCTGCGTGTCCTGTTTCTCCGTTTCCATTTCTTCCACAAGAGCTCTGGTGGCTCCGTGAACCATGAAAATCCCTCATGCACTTAATTGATCTGTCAGTCTGTGTGGAATTTAATATTTGTAGGCGTTTATTTTCATGAGGAATTTTTCCTCCCCCGTGTCGCAAGATTTGGTATCTCTGAATTTCTATCAGTTTTCTTGGTTTTGAAATTTGAATAATCCTTGCGACAGCATGTTTGAAAAAAAATGTGATGTATTAAATTCTGATTGGCCATATTGATCCTTCATTAATGGTGTGCAATGGGTGGTGAACGTCTTGGGTCGGCCCCCGCAGATGCTGGATGTGTACTCGCTGCTGAAGTTCGACAACATGGACGGTGGGGTGTGGAAACAGGGCTTCGAGATCACCTACGAGCCCAACGAGTGGGACTCCGAAGAGCTGCAGGTGTTTGTGGTGCCGCACTCTCACAACGATCCAGGTGGGTGCTCTGGAGCAGCACGGGAAAGCGTTCAAATCCTGCCTGAAGCAAAACACGGCTTCTTTTCCAGAAGCTTCTTTATTTGTAGTTACAAACACAAAGTACAAACTGGTCCAGCAGTAATCGGAGGTGGTTTGCAGTGCTCCATTGTGTAGCTGCAGTAAGGGTACAGTTTCATTTTCATCAGTATTGACAGGAACCAGTGGGGGAGGGGGTCTCTGTCCTTGGCATAGTCATCTGAGAAGTTGCCGTCATTGTGCCTGGCGCCAGCGTTACCGCGATCCTTCCGACACTGACAGGCTGGGTCAAAACGTTCGACAAGTACTACACTGACCAGACTCAGCACATCTTCAACAACATGCTGACCAAGCTGACCGAGGATCCCCGGCGCAAGTTCATCTGGTCCGAGATCTCCTTCTTCGTCAAGTGGTGGGAGAGTGTGGACGCGCAGAAGCAGGAGGCCATGCGCAGGTGAGACAAAGGGGATGCTGGGCCTCCGACTCGTCCCAATAAGACGTCTCTGCGGTACGGCTGGGAGGAACGTCCGTGGGAGAGTCATGCTCTGTTAATCTGGCCCGCGGGTTCTCCGGGGATACAGGAACTTCCTAGAGGGAAACTTTGTACCACTTTCTGCTTCCCTGAGACCAGCACAATGTGCTGAGGAAAGGGAGCCAAACTCCTAGAATAGATGGCCTTTTCGAAGGCCTAGCTGAGCATGAGATGGCCTTTCTCCACCACGGGACGCCGTGTCCTTGGTCCTTTTCAGGCTCATCCTCGGAGGCCAGCTGGAGATGGTGACTGGAGGCTGGGTGATGACTGATGAGGCAAATGCTCACTACTTTGCCATGATCGACCAGCTCATCGAAGGCCATCAGTGGCTGGAGAGACACATAGGTAATCTGGGGTGTCGGGCCTGGAGGCTAGGGGGAGTTCAGAAACCCATAACGCTAAGGAAAGCTTGACCTGAATTACTCCATTAAAATATCCTGCTCTGTGAAATCAGAGACGTTCTCATGCTAAGTGAAGATTAACCATGGTTATTTATCTGGGGCAGGAATGAACCCACGCTCCGGCTGGGCCGTTGACCCTTTCGGCCACAGTGCCACCATGCCCTACCTGCTGAAGAGGGCTAACCTGACCAGCATGCTTATCCAGAGGGTCCACTACTCCATCAAGAAGCACATGGCCTCTACACACAATCTGGAATTCATGTGGAGACAAGCGTGGGGTGAGACCACCTCGCCATCCCTCGTTTTCAGAAACTCTCGTCCAGTCTTGCGTGTCTGTTTATGACCACCCCTTTACCTCTGCTCCTACCTACAGACTTTGGTTCCAACACAGACATCTTCTGCCACATGATGCCTTTCTACAGCTACGACATCCCTCACACTTGCGGCCCCGATCCCAAGATTTGCTGCCAGTTTGACTTCAAGAGGCTGCCGGGCGGCAGGGTGAACTGCCCCTGGAAGGTGCCCCCTCGGGCCGTGGTCGAGGCCAACGTGGCAGAGAGGTGAGTCCAACTCCCTGAACCTGGGTTTTCAGAGGTCTTCAGCCCACATGATGAGCACTCCCATTTAACACACTCAGGGCAAGCCTTCTTCTGGATCAGTACCGCAAGAAATCCAAGCTCTTCCGCAGCAAGGTGGTTCTGGTTCCTCTGGGAGACGACTTCCGCTATGACAAAGCTCTGGAGTGGGATCAGCAATACCTCAACTACCAAAGACTCTTTGACTACATGAACTCCCATCCAGAGATGCATGTGCACGTAAGAGTCGGCCTGTATCCCATGGAGACTGCTGTAATGGCAGCTTACTGCTACCCAGGCATCTACTTGGTTTCTACAGGCTCAATTTGGGACGCTGACTGACTACTTCAACGCTGTCTACAAAGCGAATGGAGTGACACCAGGGACTAGACCCCCCGACTACCCGGTGCTGAGTGGAGACTTCTTCGCTTATGCCGACCGGGAGGATCACTACTGGAGTGGATACTACACCTCACGGCCCTTCTACAAGAACTTCGACCGTGTCCTGGAGTCCCACCTCAGGTCTGTGCTGTTTGCAGGGTGCTCGGCTTGTCCAAAAGGGGAGGAGAAGGCGGTGATGAAAGTTCACCCTTCTGTTCCCTGTAGGGGAGCTGAGATCCTTTACAGCCTGGCCGTGGCTCACGCCCGCCACCTGGGCATGGAGGGCCGGTACCCCGTCTCGGACTACGCCCACCTGACCGACGCCCGCCGAAACATTGGCCTTTTCCAGCACCACGATGCCATCACGGGCACCGCCAAGGAGAACGTCGTCATTGACTACGGGGCCAGGTACAGAATGCCGAAGGGGGATTCTGCTCCTGTCATTTAAAAATTAAAATTTCACATTTGCAGCTCGAAGGCAGATGTGCTCACAGCATGCTCCCGTCTCCAGGCTTTTGCGGTCCCTCATCGGTTTGAAGAAGGTGATCATAAACGCGGCTCACTTCCTCACGCTGAAGAATAAAGACCTGTACCGTTTCTACCAGACGGAGCCTTTCTTGGAGACGGTGAGATGATCCCGATGGGAGTAACGTGTGTGTCCCATGCCGCGCTCTCAGTCAAATCCGTGTGCCACCCCTGAAATCCGGCGTCCTCTGTGTGATTCCAGGACGAGAGGCGAGCGACACAGGACTCCCTCCCCCAGCGCACGCTCATTGAGATGGACCCATCGCCAAGGTAAAGTGCTGAGAATCCCTCCATCCCTGCGGGCGATGCCTACTTCACCTCATTCTTTGTTACTCGTTCCTCTTTTTGCAGAGGGAGTAAACATGTTGCTTTGGGGGGGGAGAAGCTTCCCGTGTTATTCTGATCTTGTGACAGTGAATCTCAAAGTGGCCGTCGAGTATTTTTGGACATCAAGGTTTGGGTTTCCAGCCTGGTGTACAATGTTTGTGTTTTTTGAGTGCGTCCTGGGATGTTTTGAGTGACCTGAATAGGGTGCCAGTCAGCAAGGAGAATGGAACACTCTGGAAGCGTGGAACTCCGGATCTGTTTGGGGGTTGATAGCTGGGATGAAGGCTTAGACGAAGCACCATGCTAATGGTTTACATATATGTAGCTTCCTGTTTGCTTGCACGTTAACTGCCTCCTATGTGCCCTGTGTCTGCCAATAGGTACCTGGTGGTGTTTAATCCGGTGGATCAGGAGCGGCTATGCCTGGTGACCATCCTTGTGAACTCGCCTCGGGTTCGGGTCCTCACGGAGGATGGGCAGACCCTCGCAGCCCAACTCAGTGCCCAGTGGAGCTCCCCCACGGAGATGAGCGCCGACGGGTACCAGGTGGGCATGCCTGTCGGCCCCATGAGCGGGGCACTGCGCCTAAGGGCTGGAGGAGCTTCAGCTCTGGGGTCATGCTTCCCTACATCCATATGGGGGCGGTAGCGTGCTCGTCTTGCACATCGCATTACATGCTTTCATCATTCATCCCCGACATCTGGGATGGTGGGTTCGAATGTGGGAACATCAAGACACTGAGGCCGTGATGTGAGAAGCTTGGTCCAAACATCTGTTCTGGTTTCCATGGTGACCACATGGGATGTGGTGGTTTTCCTTTTTAAACACGTGCTTCAAACACTCAGCACGTGTTTTCCGCACATTTCTTTCCCTTTGTCCAGCTCTCCTTCACGGCTCGACTCCCTGCCCTTGGCCTCTCCGTGTTCCACCTGTACGACTCTGCCGACTCGCCCCTGACTCTGCGCTCTGACTCCCTTCTGCGGCTGAGCGGGCGGACGCAGGCCGGCCGGGCCGTGGACCCCCTTCAGCTGCGCACGCAGGCTGCAGACGACCACAGATTCTACATCCGCAGCCGAAGCCTCACGCTGGGCTTCTCCGGAGCCACGGGCCTCCTGGAGGTCAGGGGGGCTGTAGGGTGGGCTTGGAGGTGTGGGGGGGGCACGTGCCCGTTACAGTCTCCACCCTGGTCCTGGTACACTTGCAGTCATTCTCACTCTGATGGTCGCCAAGTTGGTTTGTTCAAAGTACTGACCTAAAGCTCAGGGCTCTGAGGCATGCATGTAGCCATGTAGTAAAACCATGTAATCCTCTGGGATTTTATCTTTATTACTGGAATCACTGTAAAAATTATACCCCTTTCGGTCGGCAAAATTTATGGATGAGACACCCCCCCCCCCCCCCCCCGCCCCGAATGGCAAAAATTATGCAGGAGGTCTGGACTCCCCTACAAAATTTATTTCTGGCTGTTCTGAAGGCTCCAGTTCAGCCGTCTTAACAAACTACAAGCAGGCCCAGGATCTCCTGAAGAATGTTTATACCCAACAGTTGACCATTAATCAGTTTTGACACCCAGGCTGTTGAGCCGATGTCTTTGTCAGGTTAGCAGCGGATTGGTGGGGAACACGGCCAGTGTGGTGAGTGTAAAGTGTTCCTTTGACAGACAATCCGGCGAACGGGCGACCCTCAGGAAGTGAAGGTCCGCATGGAGTTCTTCATCTATGGCACCCGGCCATCCAAGGACAAGAGCGGGGCTTATCTCTTCCTGCCGGACGGAAAAGCTAAAGTATGTCCACAATGCTCTCTTATTGGCCCCTCTAGTAAGGTGAGGTGTGGCTTCTCACATCATGCTCCTTCATGCCTCCAGCACTACACCCAGCGGCAGACCCCAGTCGTCCGTGTGGTGGAGGGCCCCCTCTTCTCTGAAGTGGTTTCTCACTACCAGCACTTCCAGATAACCGTCCGTATTCAGAACATCCCAGGTACCTCCCCCCCCCACACACACACACACACACACAAGGTGGTCTTTCAGTTTGTGTGTGGACTCCCCAAGAACTGCTATGGCATTACTCATTTCTGATCGTCCACAAAACACGCAAACTGATAGTGGAAGGAATATAACTTGTTTTGCTGGCAGATAGTAATAAAATTTCTTTTTTTGGTTGCATGTATGCAACCAAATAGTCCAGTATTGCATGATGTATTCCAGTAAAGACCATTTGATACAAACGCAGTGACACTGTAAGCCTCTGTTTTTATGATATACTTGCCAGGGGTGGACGGCCTCTCCCTGGACATTACCACTGTGGTGGACATCAGAGATCAAGCCAACAAGGAGCTGGCTATGCGCCTGGTCACTGACATCCAGAGTGAGGACACCTTCTTCACGGATCTCAATGGCTTCCAGGTGACTACTGAGGACTTGTTGTCTGATGCTGGGAAACCTGTCATTCTAGGATGTTACGCGTACATTGTGGTAGCGTGTATTAAAAATCCCCTGTCTGCTCCATGTAGATTCAGCCGCGTCGCTTCTATAAGAAGCTCCCCCTGCAGGCCAATTTCTACCCCATGCCCACCATGGCTTACATCCAGGACAGCCAGTACCGCCTCACCCTGCACACGGCCCAGGCGCTGGGGGTGACCAGCCTGGACAGCGGTCAGCATTCCAGAAAAGCCCACAGGCACACACCCACACGCATGCACCCACAGGCCAGCTTCTGGGGTCTCATTTACTGTATCGTGTTGCTGCCTCCTTCAGGCCAGCTGGAGGTGATCCTAGATCGACGCCTCATGCAGGATGACAACCGCGGGCTGGGACAGGGGCTGAAGGACAACAAGAGGACGGCCAACCGCTTCCGGATCCTGCTGGAGAGGCGAGCCGGCACTAACAAGGTAGCCGGGCAGGGGCAGCCGGGGCCAAGCGGGGGCCCCTCACTGCATGCTCGTAGGTGGCACTGTGCTTAGCCTGTAGCGTGTGCAGCCAGTTGGTCAGATTCCCTTTTATTAGCAGCTTACTGGAAATGCCAGTGAATTATCTGTTGTGAGCAGTATTTTTTTGTGATTGTTTTCAGTGATGACAAAGTCCCATTTAGCAGCGGGTTCCACTTCCCAATAATCTAAACCCTAATGAACAGGCAGAAAACCGTGCCTGTAATTAATATGCCATCGTTTATCTCTGCTAAGCTCGTCATGCTGCAATAATAGGATCTGGGCATCATAGGAGGAGCTGAAAATGACTCCATTGTTTGTCCTGACTAGCAGATCACTGCTGTTAGACAGGGAAAATGAGAAGGAAATCTTGTGCGGTACGACCCAGCACAAATTTAATTACGTGGCTGGAATATTGACTTACTCCAAGGATTAAGCTACATCGGTCACAAACATGAAGCTTAGTTAAAGATCCTGAACAGGGACTGCGGCTCAGTGAGGACTACGGTGCCGGGTTCGAGGCCCTGGGCTGGCAGGATGGTAATGAGGTATCAGGCCAGAGGCGTGGGTAATTAGCGGCTTTGGCTGCGTGAGCTCTGCCTTAATGTGTCATCCTGTGTTCATTAACCCCTTCTCCCTCCCTCCCTCCTTCCCTCCCTCTCTCTCTCTATAACCCGTTTCCTCCACTCCACGCTAACTCCACTCAGCATGCGGGCTTTTTTGCCACCCTGTCATCCCTCTTTCATTTTCTCATCTCCCACATCTTTGGAGGCGGAGCTGATGAGGTAACGTTGCCAGGGTGATGGGGGTGGCTGTGGGCCCCACCCATTTCTGTGCAGTAGCCTCTGCATTTAGCTTTAGCTTCTGTAGCCCCTGTGGTTTGAATACGGCCAAAGCAGCCTTGATATGAACCCAGAGGGCCTTGTGCTTTAAAACGCACTGCTGTTAACTTGCAGTTAACTGTTTAGACTGAATGAAGATCAAGAAACCTAGTGACTAACTGAGAAGCTCTGCCTTTAAGGTAGTCTGATTGCTCTGTCAACCCACTGATTTCTGGTAAGTACTGATGGACGTGCTCTCTGACTCTGCTGCCTCCATTCCGATTGGACATCTGTCCTGCTTCCCAGGCGCTGGACAGTGGCACAGTCAGCTTTCCCTCACTGCTGAGTCACATGACTTCAGCCGTCCTGAACCACGAGGTCCTGGCACTGCCGGTGCTGCCCAAAAAGCGGGGCATTCCCCCGCTGCGCACCTTCTCACCACTGGGGGGCACCCTGCCATGTGATGTCCACTTGCTGAATCTGCGCAGCATCCAGGGCCAGGTAACAACACACTGCACGCTGTCTGGCGCTATGATAACACCGTTAGCAATTAGCACGTCCACAGTAAATTTAACTGCCCCTGATCATTAAAGACTTCCTGCCACCTTCTGGCAGAAAGATGGAAGTATTGGGCTCCACCCCCTCGCATGACCTCTTCCTGATCCTGGGTTCCAGTTCATCCCAAAAACAGTTCGGCATGATGAGTCTGGAGGTGTCACCTCGTGACCCCCCATAACAAAAACACACTATGGACGATTTGACGTTTCCCGGGATGCGGTGTCTTGATTAAATGTTCGTGGGAAAGGTCAGACTGCCTGGCAGATTGAAATACGGAAGGTGAATATTTCTGTCCTCTAATGAAACGAAAGGGGATTCTAAAAACTCCCAGGATCTCCTTAGGCAGTTTGGACAGTGTGGCGTTGGTTGCTTGCCAGCCTGCTTGCTAAGTATTTTAGCGTCTGTGACGTATCTTTCTTTGTCTTTTGTTGGTGGGGGGGGGCTTACAA
>JAODLC010000007.1:5792674-5802822 GCA_026781145.1 Hippopotamyrus pictus
CATGCTTATTCAGGTTTCCTTGGCCCCCACCTTCGCCCCTGTCAACAGTAGTTTCTGAGCAGATCGAGAGTGTAAGGGATCTGCGCTTGAGGTGGGGGGGCAGATCACAGAGCCACCTTCAGAAGTGAGCCGCCCACCAAGTCACGTGCTCTGCCCCCACCTTTGCCGGCATCCTGGTACTTCCTCTTGGCCTGACCCGCGTCTCGTGCCAGCTGCCGGTAGCTGGCTTTCACTTTCTCCAGCTCTGCTTGCGTTACCTGGCATCACAGAGAGCCCCGTCAGAGGGAGATCGGGGGGGGGGGGGGGGCAACTCCACATAGGGCATGTTTCAGCAAAGGTGCTCGTCGGTGTTTCAAGAGCAGAAAGTGACGGATTTATACGAATAAAGGCAGCAGATTTCTCAGGTTAACTGAGCTGCTCAAACCCATTTACAAGTGACTTTAGATGCCTCGTCATGTTCAAAAGGGGCTTTTCCAGGGAATTTCAATCAAAGGTTGAAATTTTGCATTCATCTGGGGAAAAAACTGATTTCATATTGCAAGGAGTAAACATGAAAAGATGTTTTTTTTTCCCCATTAAGATTCTTTATATGTTAGTATTGTATACAACTGCGATAATCAGCACTCGTCGTGAAGCAGCGAAACTGGTTCTGCTCAGCTTCGGCCGGGAGGCTTCACCCGCTGCAGGTCCTGGTTCAGGAGGCTCCACTGCTCCCCGTAGGTCTTGCGTAGCTGCTGCTTGTCGCGGATGAGCAGGGTCAGCTTGCTCACCGGCCCTACAAGGAGATCTTCCGAATGCTTCCGCAGGATTCGACTCAGGCTTTCTGTCTGACTCACCATGGTATTCCACGTCTTATGTTGGGGGTGGGGGGGGGGGAGGGAGCAAGAACAGGAAGAGAAAGTATTTAAGGACAGAGACTCATGTCATTATTGTCCTAATGCAAGACCGGTAATGAAATGTGATAGCCTGAGAAGTCAACCTCAAACATCTCATATACAAGATACCACTGCCCTCCCTTAAGGAAAATGATCGTCTCAGAATCTAATCGGGGACATGAACCAGTTAGGAGAGAACAAACTAATCTTTTAACCACAACAGTGAACATGTGATATAGGCAATAATTATGCCACCAATGTCTCCTATCTCTAATGGTAAGCATCCAGAGGATTCTATCAGATATAAACATCTGTCTCTCAGGAACGCAGCACTGACATCTATTACACACCTAGAGCTGAGTCACCAAACCGTCGACTGCCCTGATCTGTGTTACATGGAACCACGACAGTGGATGACTCTGGGTTTGTCAGTGCTGGTTCACATAAAAGGGACAGGATCTGCATTGCAAAGTAAAGATATCCAATCCCCCCTTTAGCAAACTATCACCTGCAGTTTTTTCTTGGTCACCTTTCCGTGTCATATAAAGGGCGACTCTTACAGGCGACATTTTCGATGACAGGGTGGTTTGCATATACTGCACGGTTTTGGCCAATCGAGTGGGACTTACGCCCGTTTTATCTCATAAGCTTGCACTTAAACCTGCTCCGTGCCGGGAGTTTATCATTGTTTGCTTACATTTAGCCCAGAATCCATTATATCCGGCAAGTTATTTGGCTAAGCATGAAATCCTGCTTCGTGATACAGGCCCCAGGTTAGGTGTGCGCCATAAATGACCATAGAAAAACACCCTGCTTAAATGTGAGCTACGACTTGTAGTACCCAAAACTCAGAAGCCTCAAGTAACCTAGCAATGCCAGTGAAGCTGCTCTGCAGTAAACCTCTCTGTTAAAATAATCTGCAAATGAATTGAGGGATACAGATTTGTTCAGTAAGCACTTTAACATTACGAAATTCAGGTTCAAGACAAACCAATGGGCCGTGTTCATGCAGAGCAAGCTGGCAATGACACAACTTTACAAATTAAATTAGCTAAAACAAAGGCCGCGTTATTTATTGATAGGCAAATGAATATGGATGACGAGAACTGTTTATATGCATATGTGCAAAATAATTATTTCACAAAAAATGAATGAGTATAATAGTTTACGAAAATGTGAAAATACTACCATCTTACTGTGTATCCTCAATTCTAGCTTATATTTTATTTTAATCAGTGTAAGCAAAATAAACAGGAACAAAGTTTTCAGGGATAAAGATTTCAATGTATGAATAATCTCTAAGTAAATCAGTCCCAACAGCATCCATGCTGACGTCCACTGTGGGCTGGTGCCTGGATACAGGTTACCTATGCTGTCTCCATGGCAACAGATCACAACTCCGTGCCAACAGACACCTCAGGTAATGAAAGCCAGCTGACCCCTGATTAGACTGCTCACCTAGTCAGAGGGGTTAATTCGGGTCAGTTGGATGGATCTAGGAAACTCGTGGGGGCTGGCTGTGATGCCACGAGGGGTCAGAAGCTGTTGATTTTGCAGTTTTGTTCTGTTTAGGAGCCATAATGTCTGTTACACTTAATCGAGTTAAATAAGGTAAATGGATTCTATTTAAACGCTATTGCTTGAAACCTGTTCCCTGCAAATGAACTGCTCTCTGACAGCTTCCTCTTTCTCTTCATTCTCATTTTATATAACCAACTACTTAAAAACGAGTACTGGTGGCTCAGCGGGAGATTAAGAAAGCTTCCTGTCACCATCGATGGTGTGAGGCAGCGACATGTCTGATTACCGCGAAGTTTCGATGCGTGTCTCTGATCATGTTGCTGTAAATGTGGTTTTGGCACCACTATCACATTCAAAGGCTGTTTTTCTGCAGTTATATATGCATTTCTTCCTTTTCTGTGTGTGGACATTAAAAACCAGACAGAATGTTGCTCTTTTCCAATTATCCTCCAGATTTTAGGCTGGAAAAGTGTTTTAGGGTTTAGATGCTGTGCTGAGCTCTCGACGCTTATTCGAGGGATCACGCATTGTAATTACTTTTTAATTTTATTTAGGCAGAACAGGCACCCGACATGACTAAGACATATGCTGTTACGCATAATGAATGGCTGGAAGTTAATACTGAAAATGTGTGCTTGGAAAAAAAAATGTGAATGCTAATTTGATTAACAAGATTAAGACGGAAATGTTCTCCTGTCTACAGTGTGAATGAGCTGGGAGCTTTTCGGGGGAAGGCTGCCCAGATGTTTACGCTAAATCAGACCGTATCATGTGCGCAAAATGGGACATGGTCGACCGTGTGACCAGCTCCTCCCAAAGCACTTATTGCACCTTGTTAAACTGGCTGATGTAGTCCACCCCCCCTCCAAGGGGACCCTCCAGCTTCTCCACCAGCACCGACATCTGGTGTAGTTGTGCGGAAAACTCCTTGTCGCTCTTGGCTCTCTGGCTCATCCATTTCTTCATGGTCTCCATGACCCGTAGCTCGGAGTCCTGGAGCCGCATGATTGCACTGTGGGCCTGAGGACACCAAAACTCCTTTCCGAACCCCATGCCAGCTGCGAGGGGTACTGCGGGTCACACAGGAAGCTCCAGCTAATGACAGTGTGAACTGACAAAACACAAACAGCAAAAATCAGCTAAACTATGACTCCATTTAACACTAGCGTCACATCATTTGACTAGACTAGAGAGACAACATAATTACAACCGTGCAGCTCCTATTCTGAACGAAGTGGCAGGTTTTTTTTTTTAGACTTCAAGCATCTTTATTTACATCGGCAAGGATACATGTAGTTCACAAACTCAACTATATGCGCCTTAGATGATTGCATCGAGAAGTCTTTTGAGAGTGCAGGACTATGAAATCCAGGCAAAACCATCTCTACTTGACTGCTTGTTAAACATTTGCATACAATAATGCGTTATGCAGAACATAGTTAACATTTGTCCAGTTTTATTTGCGAAGCTGAACATTTATGGCGGGGCGGGGGATTAAGTAAAGCACATTTCCCAAGCCTATGGTAACCTCCGGGTGTGTAATCTCCGGAGCCCAGCGCACCGGTCTTCTTACCGACTGAACGACACGCCTTTCTGCTGTTACTGTGCGTATAGTTGCATTTCTACGCTAGATATCTAGCAGCGCGTTAATATAACAGTGTGTATTTATAGGCTAAAGCTGGGTAAGACGTGATCGAAACCGGCAGAACAGCTGAATGATAACAGAAAACCTGAAATATATAGTCTAGGTTGTATTCATATAACCCAGTTCTGTATTATCACAATATCATGTACAATTCACACATTAAGCCCGATATACTGCACATTAACTCTGCTAAAGTATCAGTCAAAAGGTCCGCAATCCATTGATCTATTGATAAAATGGCATTCACTCTCCCTTATCATAACCTCGTACAATTTTTCGTAATCTATTTCAGATAAAAGCAGTTGAAAAATATCCAAAGTGGTACTAATGGCAGAAGCTCCACGGCTTTCTGTTACCGGTAAATTCAACTTTTAATTTTCACGAAAGCCAACTTTTATATGATTACTAGTTGTACATAATTAAAAACAGCAACTCTCGCGTATTTCGTTAGAGACAATCAAATGGAAAACGTGAAAGACACTGGAATAGTGAAGTTTATAAGCAACTCGAAAGCAAATTACACGGGGTTTTATGTGACAACCAGAATAACTCGGAATAGTGTAATATTTAATCCATCATTGAATTCAATATATTTTAAACGGACAAATTTGACGCCTTATCCACAACAATGACATTTTTCAAGATCATGCTAATTAAAGATCAAGTTTACTTGTACCAAAATCAGTTCACGTACATTTTAAGGATGATTGTGCCTGCTTTGTGCAGTAAACAAAGCAAGACGTAATTTTACACGACACTGACATATATAAGAAATCGACACACGGTACTCACCTCAGTTACCTCTATAGTGTAAATTATCTTCTATTTCGGGCGAACTTCTTCCAGATTTGCTTCCGGTCATGTCAAAATAACTGGAGAGCAATTAACGTCCAGAACATATGGGGGAAATGCACAACATGCGTAATAAAAAAAAACTTCGTAAGCCAGTGCGTTTACTGCTGCTGTGCACTAAGAACAGGAAGTGAAGTTTCAGCGGGGTGTGTAGGTCCTCGGCTGGGAAATGCCACTGGAGCACAATTTCATGTAGTAATGAGGAAATAGTAAAACATTTTGGTCCCAAATGAACATCGGGGAAGTAAAACTGAAAATCAAAAACACTTAAAGGCTTTTGGGGACACCGATATTACATAATATGGGTTTAGATCTACCTAAGGGGGTGGCTTCATCCGGGACATCCGCACGCTCGGCTCCATCCCAAATTTCTTCCCGATCCTGTTTATTACAGCGATCAATAGTCATTTGGGTCCTTGTAGGACGGCACAGTATTGGTGTGATTGATCCGCAGTAAAATGTTTGGGTTTCAAATTAAATTTATTATTTATGATAATTCTTATGTATGAACTTTTAAAACCATTTATGCCACTGGGCATTTACAGTAGACCTAAATAAAATGAAATCCGAGCACCTGATACCCCAAGATATGGCAGGAGAACCTGTAGGTTTTAAACTTACACACAAGATGTTTTCAGGTTCCTAACCAGATATCCAGGCTGGTACATATCTTACAGCTGATTTTTTTAAATCGGAGGTGGGGTATGATGGAGGTATTGGGAACAGAGTATATAGGCCTAAATTTTATGCTGACATTTCCCCTTTGGTCTTGTATTTCGGTTCGATTAAAGGGGCGGATAATATAACCACATTTTTTTTTTACAGGGCCAAAAATAGAGATGGTAAAAAAAAAAACAACCGAACGAACTACCTACAGATGACAGAATTAAAATCAATTTACGACTGATTTAAGTCGAACTGTTGGTGTTAAGGTCGTTTTGAAGTCAGCAGTGTGCAGATGCCATCTCTATAACGGATACCAACTTAAAATTTACATTTATAAAGTATTCCACGATCAATCATATTGTTTCATCGTCATGTGATTTACAGACAAGACAAATCAGTCCGATTAGTTGGTCGAGAATTACAAAACGTGTTTACATGGAACAAGGACGAGCTCACCTCAATGGACTGAAAATCGCCGTTTGAAGCGCATGTGTATATATGTGGTATAGCGCAGACAGTTTTAGTAAGATTTTCAATTCCCGCTTCTGGGGTGCACTATTGCGGTACTTCGCTTTCTGTTAAGTTCCATGCGATATTTTGTTGCGGAGCACTTTGTCGGCGCTAACAACACAACCACTTCAGCTCGAATATCAGGTCTGTCAAAACATTTCCAGTGGTCCCTTACAACAAAAGACACGTTTGCACAATTGAAGAGAAACATAGGTTTGCATAGATTTTATTTATTTTTTTGTGTATAATCTATTTAATCTGCATATTGACATCAATTAAATAAAATGGGAAAATTAAAGACAAGCAAAATAATTTTTAAATTACAAGACTGAATGCACTACACACATCTATGTGTGTACAATTAGATATAAAGATAGGGGAAAGGGAACACCAGAAAAAAGGAAGAGTGTACAAAAATAGGCATTTAGGATTTTCTCCATCTCAGGCATTCATCCATAAATTGTATTGACTACAGCTCTTTACTGCAGAGGTACAGATTCCCAAAAGGCTATCGACCTTGCCATTTAAGACCGAGGTCAGCCGAATTACAATGGGTGGACATCCAGAGCGCCACAGAGCCCCTGACGCAACCGCCTCTGTCATCCAGAGATTTTCAGCTACTCAAATACGAAGTTTGCAGCACAGATGTTGCTGAACACACACCCGGCGCACTGATAATCAGGGATGGCGCCTCGCGGAACGTTTCAACATGTCCCTGAACCGGGGAATGAGGACAGACATCAAGGAATCGGAGGTCAGTATCATACAGTCCGATCAATATGTACAGCAAGGGTCACTGGAATCGGAATGAGACAGCAAAGGACCCAGAAGCTCAGCCAGGTCTCCATTCCCACCAGCGTCTCCAAACTATCAAGTCTGTTCAGAAACTATAACATGGGGCTCGATTCTGCCAAATTAATGTCTTCGCTAATTCCCCGTGCCATATTGTATGCTACTAGCCATCACTATGAAGTTCCGCTGCTGCAACGGAGGCAGCCTCTAGAGGGCGCCCCCTCACTCGCAGCTGCAGTGTGTCGAACTAAAAGTTCAAAGTTTATTACCTAACTGTTGCTTTAAATTAACTATTTAAACAGCATGTAATCCTATAAAAGTATGCAGTTCCGCAATCTGGTGCAATGGTCCAATTCTGTTTAGACAAAGCTCCTAACCAGCTTTGGCAATGATACATGTCAAACCCAGACAAAGACAAATCTGTCTTAGTGAAGGCAAATATTGCTTAAATTGTACAAGTTCTGGTATGAACTGGAGCTGGACTTCATGATGGGAAACATTTACCAGTGAAACATTCCTGGTGAATAGCACATTCAGGTGATGTCTACGGCTATATTTAGGTTGGTGTTTGATTGCACAAGACTGACAGAGGGGCAGCTCAGTCCCAAAATCACCCACCCCCAAAAACATTACATGCCATAAATCAACTCATTTAAATAATAATCATAAACCTCAGCTCATGGTGAAGACGATGGGATGCATAGAGAATTCACTACATGAAGCATTAAAGACAGCAGGAAGATGAGAGATGCCATCTTCAGCGACCCAGCAGAACGGACTGTTTCTAGAAAAAAAAAAAACTCTTCAGACCAGAACAGGTTTTCATTCATCGTTCACATCTGTTTTCCCCAAAGGCTTAACATTATGGGCTCATCCACTGCAGCAGCTCAGTAGGTCCTAAAAAAAAAAAAAAAACGAAGTATTGCACACAAAAGGTCTCTCAGCATCTTGTCGGAGAGGCATGGCTGTCAGAATAGAGCTGACAGTGTTCATCTACTAGGGACAGGGTGGAGGGGAAATGACCAATTCATCTTCTGAGAAAAATGACCAAAGAAGATTGTAGGCAGAGTGAAACAGGAAGCAAAACAGTGACATGTATCTCAGAAAGAAAGAAACCACAGTCCCATCTATAGATATTCAAATGAACAGTTTGCTGTAGCGTTCTGGTCTCAATGTTGCCAAAAAACAAAAAAAAAAACTCCACCACAAACCCGAGAGTGAACACTTCAGATTCAGGAAATGAATGCAAGTGAATTTCAGCAACCCTGGACATCCAATGGAGCCTCACTACTCGCCACGTGCAACAGGAAACCAAATCTGCTGCATCTGCCATCCCAGATGCTGCTTTGGGATATCTGGCAGAAGCCGGTACCCTCTGTTCCATCTAACCGCTAGCTGACCCTCCTGGGCAGCTCACCCACTGACTGAGGGACCTTTAAAAGGAAGAATCAATTTGGTTCAAGGCATTCCTCAACCAGTATCTGAAGGAGGGAGAAATTACAAAGGCAATGGTACCGCGGTGGGATCTTATGAAGCTGCCCTGGGCAGCAGCAAACCACTGGTGCCAACAGCCTAACTGGTAAGTTCAAGAAGGTTCCCAGAGGCCTGACGGAGGTTTGGTGGTTCAAAGGCTTGGTTAACCTACAAGGGATGGATTAAGGTTTTATCGGCTAGACTGAATGGGATGCATGACAAGCCCTGCCTTCTGAGAATCACACCTCTTACAAGGCGTCTGTCCTAAACCTGATGCGAAAAATAATGGTTGGCCATGAGTTGGAGAGTCTCCATATTATCACTGGACTTCTGTCCCACAAGGACAAAGACCAAGGGGAATAAGGAATGAGACCCTGAGACGTGGAATTCCTGTCCAACCATTAGCCTGGGCGCGGAGTACAGATCAGCTCAGAGTATGAAGGCCAGGTGAGCCGGGGTCACTGAGGTGAGCAGGACGCTTCACAGTTCAGCCAGAGCTGGGGGGGGCGGGCAGGAGGACGGAAGGAAAAAGGGGAGCCTTTTCCATCACACCATGTGGGGGGGATGAATGAGAGCCACCCAGCAGATGACACAGGAGGAAAATGGGTGGGGTAGTGGTGGGGACACAAAAGGTGGCAGAGACATCGCAGGAGGGGGAACCAAGAGGCAAGAGGGGGTTAAAGAGCACTTTGTGTTTTGATAAAGGCAGTCCTCTCGCTGTGACTGTCAAACTCATCGTTCTCAGACTCCGAGAGGCCATCCTCCTCCCTCCACATGGACGGGATTCCCTTGTAAGACACCATCCGGCCCCTTCCCAGGCCGAAACCCACCCGGACACCGGCCCCGTTCTCCATCATGTGGTGGAGTTTCCCCGGACCGCTGGAGCGGAGCTGCAGCACAGCGAAGATGCCCACGAATGCGGCGACGATAAAGGTGCAGCTAAGCACGGCTGCGACCGCGGGCAGGCGGGAGGAGAGCCCCGGCTCTGCAAGGCCCCCGCTGTTGGGGAGGCTCTCCAGGACACCCGGAGACTCGCGCTGTATCTGGTTCTGGTGCAGGCAGCTGCCAGAGCTGGGGTCCAGGTGGCTGTGCGGCGGGCAGGAGAGGCAGTCAGTGGGGTGGGGGCCGCTGCAGGTCAGACAGGACGCGTGGCAGGGTAGGCAGGCCTGGACAGAGTGCGGCTCCACGTTGTTGTCCAGGGTAAAGTCCAGGGTCTGGGCAGCAGCGGTGAAACCGGGAGGGCAGGCTGTCACGCAGGCCTCCCTGAAGAGGACGTAGCCTGGACGACACTCTGAAAAGAAAGAAACACGGGGGCAAGGGTCTGTGAGCATGACACGCAGAGGTCAGGAGAAGCAGCGAGCAGAATGACCACAGGCTCCTGCAATCACTAAATTTACAAGGGCCTCAGCTCATGTTCAGGGCCAGGTTTTACAGATTAAGCACCGTGTTTAATCAGGAAGGGGTCTTTCTGGGACCTGAACCAGCAACCTTCTGAGTTAACACTAAATCTAAGCCTCCCAAAATCTAGAACATCTAGTTAGCTTTACTTTAGAGCTGCCACTACGACTATTTTTATTTCGATTAGTCTATCGACTAATTTATCGATTAATCGATTAGTCTAAACAATTGTTTTTTTTCTCTCCAAAAATGAAAAAAAAAAAACATCAACAATTTAATTTTAATTCTCTTTATTTTAACAATTGCACTGTGCACTCCAGTACCACAAAAAAAAAAGTGTTATCTTTTACAGTATTGTGCAGGTTTTAAGAAAGTTTCTGTAAAAGGCCTTAAAAATAATTTTTGAAAAAGTCTTC
>JAODLC010000007.1:5815173-5832337 GCA_026781145.1 Hippopotamyrus pictus
GGGGCGGGGTGTGCTGGCACCGCAGGAGAGGGAGCGAGGCAGGGAGGATGACTCACAGGCGTACGAGGAGTCACGCTTCAGAGTCTGTCAACTCAAATGTGGATTATCACCCGACATCAAGGTTCGCCTTGGCGTGCACTCTGGGGGACTGTGGCAGCCCCACCTCCGGGCTCTGGGGGAAGCCATCTTCACATGCAGGAGAACGACGGCCCTGCAGACCTTCAGCCAGGTCCAGACATGCAGCTGGAGCAGGCAATGAAAAGTTCAGCTGACGCCTACATTCCAGATTCCTCTGGAGATCCCAGCCTTTCCAGGTCCACACGACCGTGTCGCACATCTCCATTCACCACCTAGGCAGTGCCGGCACCAAGCGAGCCATCGGCTAAACGTCACGTCTACCTCGGCCATCTCCCCTTGATCCCGTCGGAGATGAAGGCTCCCTTCCTTTTTAAATGCAATCTTTCCCTTCGGCAGCCTGGTTAGTCTCTGAGGTGACACCCAAACATCTTAACGTCATCGTTCTAGCTAGCAATGTATCCCAATCTGCTCCCTGGGGACCTACAGTCGGTCCACGTTTTCACTCCCAGACAGGATTAAAACGGTAGAGAACCACTGCTTTATATTTGTTTTCCAGTTTGGTCCTGGGGGACCCCCAGAGCTCCACGTTTTTGCTCCCTCCCAGTTCCCGGTAGGACAAGCACCCCATTTGTCCAGGAAAACATTCTTGGGGTTCCCCCACACAAGGTATGAC
Source organism: Hippopotamyrus pictus (assembly GCA_026781145.1). Taxonomy (NCBI): domain Eukaryota; kingdom Metazoa; phylum Chordata; class Actinopteri; order Osteoglossiformes; family Mormyridae; genus Hippopotamyrus; species Hippopotamyrus pictus. The sequence continues at coordinate 5,815,925 of JAODLC010000007.1, forward strand.
ACCGTTTCTCACTGCGTTCTGCAATGAGGACAATTTGTTAATGTTTACTAAACACTGTAATTTGGTTACTCTGCCAAACAATGTCATTTCTTTTGAAGATCACTCAAGATTTCATTCCATTATGTCCACCAACACGTTTCTCCCTCAGTTTATGACATCTTGCTCTCAAAACAGGTAAATGGTTTATGAACAAAAAAATACTAAACCCTATGTGGCAAATGGTTAAGATCAGAAGCCAGATCACCACAAAATGTGCAATTAACTGAAAAGACCATAATTTTATGGTATTAGCCTTCAACCAAATAAAACAAATGTTGCAAATTAAGATATATTTTTAACAGTGTATTAAAATGAGCGAAGTAAGAATGATTCTTCCTCTTTTCCCTCCATCAGCTTCCATGCGAGACGCTGCTAACTGAATGGTTTGATTTTAGCTGTGAATCCTGGGATCTCTGTGCAACATCGATAGTGATGTCATACTTTACTTTGCTTTAAAATTATCTAAAGCTACAACAAAAAAAACTGTCAAAAACACAGTGGTATCTAGAGGACATTACAGTACATCCTAAGGAAACACGGAACAGGACAGAAACACAAACAGGAGAGATAACAGAGGACAGTACCAAGGTCCAGGCTGCAGAGTCACATGGCTCCTCTGGGCACAGGCTGCGCTCATCAGAAGATGAAAATCTACACGCTGTGCAGGACACGAGTGGGAAGGTCGCCGGTGAGCAAGGGACAGGTGGCCACCTGCCTGCACGCGCGTGCCTGCCTCCCAAGGGCGATCTCGCCCTCAGAAACACCTCCCACTCCATAGGAAGAACAGAATCACTTCTGGCACGCCGCCTGACAGCCGAATTTTAACATTGACAGGTAGGCAAGTGAGAAACGCCTCTGGGGATTTGGTTTTTGCTTTTTTTTTTGTTGCTTGTTTTCTTCTTTGCCGCTTTTACTTTGCAGCAGCAGTCACTGGCAGAAGCTCAGAACATTAGCGTATTCAGTGGAGACACGGTCAACGTGCAGCGGCAGGGCTGCGCCACCAAGGAAGCGGCATCGGGGCCAAGGGGCCCACCACCAGAGTGACAGACTGGTCTGTGCATCATGTGACTTGGACAAGGGGGGGGGGGGGGGGGAATTCTTGGATCAACGTAGGAAATCTGCACTGTGGAAAAAAAAAGACCCACCTTGGATGTCACTAAGCGGGCTACACCACTGGCATCAACATCTACGTGAATGACAAAGTCACTGAACGAAAACGGTGTAGAAAAATTCAGATACTTTCTGAAAACTGCAAACCAAAAGAAACTGAAGACAAACTTGCCAAAGAAAAGTCTGGGAATATCACACCTGTGACTAAGTATAACACTGTAGCTGCTGTTCCCTACCAGACCAGTAGGAGGCAACACAAATAAGTGGCACGAGCGACAAGGCTGTCACCTATTTCCATAAAACTCAAGCAGAACCTTTTAATGCAGATCCAGGAACTGCTGTAGTAGGAATATAAAAGTTAATTAAAAATAACAAAATGCTCTAGGAACTTTTGCCAAAGTATCTTTTTTCCAGGGGTTACAAAGTTAATGTGACACGCATCAGACTCATTGCTTGCTCAGGCTGGGTTAAAGGTACAAAGCAGGTGAGAAAAATCACCTCGTCCTTACACTCCCCCTTTCTCATATTTAATTAAACCTCAATGGCTGAATTATTGGAAGATGTGTGTCAGGAGGAATACCAAAAAAAAAGCTGTCTGCTTTTTTTAATTGTAATGAATCTGCTTGTTTTTCAGTGGATAATCAATCTAGTGCTTTTTAAAATCTGGGACAAAGGAAGAAGGGGAGGGGGAGAAAACCCAAATCCAATTGAGAAAAGAGTTTGCTGTAATTACTCTAAGCACTGAAGCGTTTTCAATGATAAGACAAGCTTTCTAACATTAAAGCCCAACGACTTTGCCTGTATCTATGCTCCATGGAGTACAAACACACACCTCCGCCAGGGGCAATAAGTGGCACTAGAGAGGGGACATGCACACACACACACCGACTAACAAAAGCAAGCGCAACTACACTCATTTCCACAGATTCCAATACTTCCAACTCAAACGAGGTCGTCGGGAGGTTGAGCGATTTCTCCCTGCTGTGTTGTTAAGGAAGCCAAATTAAGAGACCTGACATGACCAAGACCTTCTAGAATCACCGGGCCATTAGTTTAAATTTTGCCCCCTGGTTCACTCACTTGTTCCGAGGCTGGATTCACAGCCTGCTTAAAAGGATTAGGACATTTCACAGCAGGCTTACCGGACCCCCTGGGCTACACACTCTGCTATTTAACCGACTGAAGAACCATCAATGTTTGCCTTTACAACACCAGCCTTCAGCAGGGGGACTGTAATCTGGATGCCTTCTTGATTATCCATAGTCAAAGGGTCCTTGGTTTTAGCCAAAAAATGCTCAGGTTCGCACAGGTTTGCTTCAAGAATCTGCAAGAATCAATGACAGTCATCATCACGTGGTTGATCACCCAGACTACAGCTGTAAAAGCTTCCTGCAGTTGAGTTTATGATTTACGGATAAAACATCTCGCCTGTGGCCTTCTAAAGTAACACGTGCTAGTGCTTCAGTGCATCAGGAAGACTTGACAGAAAATTCCTGAACGTGTCAGATATTTTCATTATTAAAGCCAGAACCTCCAAAGTACCCAAGTTTTCCACTTTACTCTCCAAAAAGCAGTTAAAATACACCACCTCCAGAGCCCATACTGTATATGGATGCTATGTACGGATACTGATAGAGGCAAGTCTGAACCCACAAGCCAAAACGGCACAAACCAGATTACATCTCTGCTACAATTTCTGGGAGACGTAGCCTCAGGAGGGAAACAAAATGCATCAAATTTTGAAGAGGCATCTGAGAGGGCATATGCGAGCTGTGATTTTTTATGCCAAAGGATCAAGGCTCTGAACAGCACTATGTGGAGTTTGCTGTGGCACTAGGGCACCTGTGCTCATCCTGCCTCAAGTGACGGCTAAAGCTACCCAGACGGGTTAGAGCGGCGTCGAGCCAGACAAGACGGACACCATGCAGATGTCGGCGGACCCACACGCCATGGTGAGCGGCGTCTCCTGTAGCGTCCAGGAGAGGGCCATGGAAAGTAAGCCACACCTCAAATTGCTTCCATCCCCCAGGACGGCATCATCCATCACATCACTCCCCGTCTTCCTTAAATACAAAAATATTAAATGGAATCCTAATTACCACGATAAAGAACTTGATTTGCTCGAAAGCACCTGCAACGCTTAAATGTTTACTTCACTGCTGGATGCGTACACGCGACCAGACCGGCATTGTTCCACAAAGGTATCATGGAGCCGTGACTCCCCACGCAGAACCAATCACTGCTGTCACGCTGCTTTAATACTCCATTTCTGGTGGGAATAGGTGAGATTTGTGCAGAAAGCACCCAATCCCTCAACCCCTTAGTCGTTTAAGTGGAAGCGGTTTGGCTCAGTGACAAACTCAACCATCTGCACCCAAAATCTACTTAAAAAGGCATCAAGGGCACATTAGCAGGGGGCGGAGCCAGGGCACGAGCTGGGCGCAGAAACACCACAGCCTGAAATATCAGAGGCGTGAGCAGACAGAAGAGTGATCCGACATCCTGTTTTAGTCATTTTTTTTTCATGGCAAATCACTGCATATGAAGATGCAGAGTCCTGCATGCTTGTTTTATTCAACAGTCCATAACCTGATTGGAGTCCTGGAAAAATGGTGACATTCATACAAAGGATGCGTCAACCGCTCGGCCATCGCTCATTGGCCGATATTCGTTCTAATATGATCGGCGTTCTCTATAAAGGACAATCAGAAGCGCCGATCAGATGACACGGTATATGCGAGATCTCTCATGGCGAGGGACAGTAAACTGCTAAAATGGTGTCCCCAGGCTGGCAGTTCCACAAGGTGTCCAGCAAAGACAATGAAATCGTTATATGCAATGAGCGCGAAGCAGACGTGGGAGAGACACTTATCCCCCGAAGGACAGCCGCTTGCTTCCTGGCTGGATAAAAGCCGCTGCTCCACACTCGCGGACGCTGAGCGAGCAGACCTTCGCATGCCGTGCACGAGTGTGAATTGCGAGCGACTTCTCAGAACAGGGGCGAATGTCGTAGACGAGAACGGGAACAGACTGACCACCGAAACGTGGAGATGCCCATAGACATATATTAAAACTTAGCATCAATTTGTCAATGTATAATACTTTCGCAATATTTCTCCAGTGCTGGGGAAGATGGTGGCGCAGGAGGTAGTGCTATCGTCCTGCAACCAGAGGGTTGCAGGTTCGAGCCCTGGTTCCTCCTGACCCCATCAAAGTGTCCTTGAGCAAGACACTGAACCCCAGATTGCTCCCGGTGTGCAGGTTGGCGCCTTGCATGGCAGCCTCCGCCGCCGGTGTATGAATGTGAGTGTGGATGGTGAATGTGAGGCATGAATTGTAAAGTGCTCTGAGTACTCGTAGGAGTACAAATGCGCTATATAAATGCAGTTCATTTAATAGTTACTTTCATTGCTATAAATGTAAAATAATGCTACACAATCAACAGAACATTTCAAGAAGTTACTGCATGCTTAAATGTTTTTGAAACTGTGATTGGTATCGGCTGATACAGATTCAAGTGACCGGCAATTGGTGATCGGCTCAAAAGACCCAGATCGGAGCATGCCTAATTAATACCGGTGAGCAACGAGCAACACAGGAAATGACGGCCGCCATGTTTGAAATGTCACACTTTTGGGCTGCTGCAGAGAAGTAATTTGTTTGGTGACACAGCCCCCGCCCCCATCACCGAGCACGACATGGGGGAGATGGTCACTAAAGCGGACAAGACAGCTGCTACCGCGGAGAGCAGGTGACCGGTGCGATAGAGGTGGGACATGCTCAGAGCTGCTGGAATTTCAGGGAGGTGTTGGAGTTCAGAGAGTGATGACATGGGGGGCACACTGCTCTGGAGCATGGCCTCTCAGCCCCCAGCACTCGGGACAGCTGGAGTCAATACCGTCTAACGGCTGGTCAAACAAGCGCGACGGCGCCGGCATTCAAAGAGCGGGGAGATGTGGCCGGGAAACCAAAGTAGCAGCCAGATTCTGCTGGGCTCATCAACGCCTCTGACCGACACCGCAGGAATTGCTGGTTTACAGAAAACAGCTCCGACATTCAGAGCATTCACTTTCCACAAAAAAAAAAAAAAAAAAAACGAATACTGATGCTCTTCTACTCTGAGCTCCTTGTCAAAGACCTCTTCTTGGAAGAACTGCAGAATCCATCTTCCTCCAGTGCTCAATCAGGTATCCCCCAGTTGTGACAGGGGAGGATTAGCTTTATTCCAGGCTTAAATTGGATTTCACCGCAGACTTTCTTCTTCAGCGGAGCGTCCGGAGAGTGGGGTAAGACCCGTCTGCTGAGCCCGCTGACATGTTTACGGGACTCTGCCCAGTAGAACAGTGAAAGCGAGAGACACTTCTCCCGGGGTCAAGAAAACTCCTGTGTTTGGAAGACATGGAAGCCAGAACGTCGAGAGCTTTGAATATAGAGCAGGTTTGGATCAGGCCCAACTGAACCAAGTGGACCTTCCAGTCCAACTCAGCAGGAAAAAGCAGCTTGAGTACTGCAGCGATATTGACTGGAACAGCACCAGGGGTTAAATGCTGCAATACTAAATTAATATTTCTAGGTCCGTGTCAGTAGGCAGCCACCTGCACAGCGGGAAGGTGAACAGCTAGGTGTGAGACTCTGGGAGATAAACATCTCAATCCCATCAGTCCACGAGTCTTGTTCTGTTGACCTCTTAGCCTTGTATTGTAAATGGACCAGACCCGTACAGTTTGGAAGGTGACCTGTTGCCAGGACAGCAGGTCTGCAGTTACCTGTAGCAGCTCGACAGGTGGGCGTGGCCGGGGGGGGGGGTTCTGACCTCCGTTCACCCTGCCACACCATAGAAGGAAAAAATCTTTAAAAGCCACATGCTGACAGGCAGGGCTACAGCAAGACATGTCCCTGCATGAACACAGAGACCCTGAAGCAGCAGATCACTGAGAGACTGCTCTCCATCTTCTGAGTGCTGGGCAGCTAAAAAAGGGGCGAGACCTATTGACGTGTGATTCAGAACAGAAATGTGTGCAGCTCGACTTGAGGCCATACAAGTTACGGGGGGATGCGTTTCCACTGGTCAGCTGTTCACAGATACCGCTGATGACATGACACTAGAGAGCATCAAATCGTTAAAATGAACGTTCAAGATGCCAGAGCTATCTAATTCAGTGCCCAGTCAAAGCTGTCTTTAAACATGAGGGCTAAATTCAGATTGGCCTGGAACTTTCTGCAGCAGGGAAGCTGAAAGAAGAAAGGCGGCATTATGGAGTTGAGGGACGTCTTTCTGTCAGAGCAGGACGCTCGTCAGGTAAGGGCCACAGCTGCCAGCTTTACAAACAAGCCTCCGTCAGCACCTGCTTGGCAACCAGCTCCACTGGGCAGGGACACATGGAGTAACACATGTCAGAGGGACTGGCCACTTCTTCCATCTCACCACAAATTTCAACATCTCAAGCAATCGACCCCAGTATGAATTACAGACGAATTTAACTCTGGTTGGAAATGGCCATCAGCTGAGGTACTGGAATTGTTACCAAATGTAGACCAAGTTTCTCCAAATATTTATTTTAGTATTAGGACTGGAGTCAGTGGGGGTTTTATACAACAGAAGTGGCCTGTTGGTTTCAGGTAGACCACCGTACCATTGGGTGCACCAGTTGAAATACTGGACAAAAAGATTCTACTCCGAACTGCCAAATCTCCTTCAATCACTTTTGTGGCTTCCGTCCATCCAGAAAGCTCCACTAGACACGGTGACTGATGATAGCAGCAAACCAAATAATGTCACAGGACCAAGGCCACTCGGGCATTTTCACACGACCCGGCTGCCAATCAGTCAGCGCTGTTCTGCTTAGGCTTAGTAACAATATTAAACCCTCATGCAAGCCATCCCAGCTGCAGTGGAGTCAGGGAGCAGCCAATTAACACCACAGAAACATTAAGGGCTGTCAGGGTCTCCGGGCCAGTTTGCAATCTAATTCATCCCGAAGATTTCATTTAATCACTCCAGTGCAACCAGGACGGCATCAAGTCACCCAGGTAGTAAACAGATTAAACAGTCTGCCCACGCCACTAGAATGAGGCAGCCCTCCCTGTGTTTTCACTTAATTCCTGCAGATCTGTTTTACTGTACGAATCCACAAAGAGTTTATGTTTTCAATTGAATTAAGCTGCTACTGAAGCAGAACAGCACAAATCAGAAAAAGTCTGACCATTTATATGCCGTCCTGCGGCACCAGAGCAGGGAGGGGGTCAGGCTGTGGGAGCATGCGGCTCCCAGTGCAAGCATGCGGCTCCCAGTGCGAGCTTCAGCGCGCACACAAGTACACGGGCGCACACACCTCCGTACCATAACAGCTATCACTTTGGGCTCCAGATTGCGACCAAAACAGACGCATACGTAACCATTTATGGAGAGTGTACAAGTTTCACATGGGTCGCATCTGTGTGAGTGTATGATAGTCATTAGGATGTTTTGCTCCAGCACGGGTACTGCATTAACCAATTTTGACTGAAAGTTTCTCTTCCCCCCAGTTTGTATTTTTATTATTTCTTTTGTTGAGTTGGTCTCTCCCTAGCAGCACGCCACAGTACGATCGTATACAAGCACTGATAAAACGCGCAAAACAAACCCTTTAGCCGTGGTGTTTACGTGTTACAAAAATAAAATGGCCTGTAGCTGATTATTTTTTTTTTTTAAAAAAAAAAAAAAGAAAAACAAGAAATTAGAGGGAAGAGGAGGCGGCTGGTAGAGAGAGAGAGAGCCAAAGAGGTCCGAGACAGATGCAGGTGATGGTGAGTTATTCATGTTCAGATTAAAATATCCTGCAAAGACAGTAACCTCTGACACATTCTCACATTTGACATTTGTGGTTTCAGTCATTCGCAAGATACCCATTAACAATTAAATGGGTATATTGGGTGCGACCAAACCACATGCTGGTGCGCCCACAGGAAAAGAGCACCGTGTTTGTCACATGGCCAAGGACCTCCAAGGCCTCTTGATCATGTTCCAACACGCTTCCAGGAAGAAGCCAACAATTCAGCCAGCATCGACGGCCAAAAGGTGGCTGGTTCAAGTCTCATTGTTGGAAAAGTGATCATGTCATTGCTGGGCCCTTGAGCAAGGAACATAAGCCCAAAAATTAATTGGATGAAAAATGTCCAAGTCCAGGTTTCGCTCTCACCTATACAAATGTTTGTCTTATAGGAGAGAAAGATGGAATGAGACCCGTACAGAGGCTAGCCATTCTTACCAGCTCGACACTCTCGGTGCCACCATTCCCACTATACGGGCACAAAATTTATCACAGAATTTTTAAACCCCACATTTTAGGCAGCTGGACTTTAATGGTTCCATTTCCCAACACACTTGAGCAGGGGCTCTTTCACCTTACAGGTCTGATCTGGCAGAATGGCAACGTAAACCTCTTTAGTGGGTGGAAGATGCATGAGGTTCAGGACATGGCTGTCCACACAGCCCCCAGTACCATCTCGGCTCAGATCCGCTAATTGGACACGACCCACAGCTTCTGCGGAGATAAAAGGCCGAGTGCAGACGGTGGAAGCTGCTCAGGACCCGGCCAAGCGATGCTGCTCTTATCAAGGAAACAAAAGCCACGGAGACCCCGACGGTAAGGACATGCCGCTTCATGGCCAATTTACGGTCTCCCCGAAAACAAGCTAATTCCAGGGAGCGCTCCCGATGGACTCTCGCTGGATCAGAATGCGAAATGCAGAGGCGGGCTGAAACACACGGGCCCGGATCACAGGCCCAGGCTCTATTGTCCGGCAGGTCAAACGTAAATAAAAGATGAACCTGACCTCTATTTAACCTTTGAACAAAAACTGGGAATTGTACCCCCAGATGGCCCCCTACCTGTTGTCGTTAAGCTGCGTGTATCTCGGCTGTGGATCAGGGTCCCCGTCATTGACATCATAACTGGCTTCGGGGTCCTGAGGACAGGAAGTGGCCGACGTGTTAAACACCAGCCCAGCCCACGTTTAAACCCCCACAAACGGTCTGCTGTAGACAAGCCAGCAGCTCGTACATAGTTATCCACTAGATCCGGATGGTTCTTCTCGATCCCGTCATCCAGGATGGAGACGACCACGCCTTTTCCCGTGTAGCCCTGTTCCCAGGCCCCCCTGGCATTCAGGTCTTGATGGTCTGCATTATACTGCAGAAAGAAAGGAGGGGGGGAAAAAAAAGGCTGAACGTTATGCAGCTAGCAAAACAATAAAACAAAGGTCCCCATTAGCCTAGGCTGGTATACTTAATCTCATAAGTCTATGGACTGCAAAGTAAACGTTAGCCAGCTCAGTGCACTTCGATACTTTTATGAAACCAAATGTGTTTAGGCATGGGCGCGCGCGTGTAAAGCTCAATCAAAACTTCATAATAAACAGCTTGGGCAAAGGCAGGAACCCGGCCCCCTCCCTTTGCATATGCCCGAGTCGGACCGAGCCTTAGCCCCGGCGTGGCATGCATGCCCGTATGGGCTGTTTGTGGCACGTGTAGCAATAATCATCCGACTGCATGTGGTTCTCTTGGTGGGGATGGGGGGGGCATTCACACTTCCATCTGATCCTCTTAAAAATATTGCGGCTCTGCCCAGCACTCCCAGTATACAAAGCGGTCACACTCCAGGCCCCCCACCCCCAATCTGAGGGCCCTCCTTCGGTACAAATCACAGATCCAGCCCACACCGAAAGAGATATTTACACATTCCTAACAGAGCATTTTTTAAAACGGCTTGAGGCCCACAAGAGGAAGTCAAGGCCCCCAGTGTCTGAAAGGCAACAATATGCTGACAGAAACGCTAGGATTCTGACAGGACAATCAGAAATTCAGTTACACTAAACAAGAAATGTCAAGGATTATCCAAAAAGTGGACAAAATTCATGGCAAACCAATTCTAACATTTCACAGGTTTACATTTCAGCTTCAGAGTGCTGCACATCGAGAACGACTAAGCCTGGCATCGGGCAATGAGGAGGACACCTCCGCTTGCTCAAAGGCCCCCGTGATGGGAAAGGAAACCATTAAACACAGATGACAAGGCTTCTACTTACCAGATACCATTGCTGGGAGAACTTGGGGTCTGACAGCTCAGTGTAAATATCTCTCTTCTTCCTCTTTTTAATCACCTGCTGCTCAACCCACACCACCTGGGGGCGACAACACAGAGACCTTCGGTGAGATGACAGGAGTGCGGGCGGGGGGCGTCTTCTGGGGTTCCCCCATACTCACATGCAGGGTCGTGCGCTACAGCGAGCCGGTGTTCAACAGCACAACCCTGCACAGCGCTGCAGCAAGGCCAGCGAATATTACCTGCCGTCACTGGTGCTCTTCATTAACTCCCTCACACCCCCGCTGACTTTAAAAGCTCGGACACACTAACACCGATGGTGTAAGGCACGTGGCGTTGGTGATTTACCAGAGAAATGAAAAGCACAATCAGGGTGTAAATTAAAGGCTATTCCTCAAACACTAGCATAAAGTGAAGCAAGTACACAGGCTACAAGCCACGCTGAAGAATCCCACCAAGAGGACGTCCAAGGGAACCCCCCCCCCCCCGTACAGTGGTAACAAAGTTTTAAGATCCCAGTGAGACTTTGTATCACAGAGCGGTGCTGTTCAAAATAGGGACTGTTTGCGCAGCCGGATCATCCGTGTATGGCGGCTTAACTGACTCCCGAGCGTCTTTGAGCTCCCGGGGCCTGCAGCGGGGGGAGGGGGGGAGGATTCAGAATCAATGCAGCTGAACAGCGGCGCTGCTAATTAAACCAAACCATGTGCCGCCGGGGTCCGATTCAGCGGGAAGGTTTCAAACAGATCGATGGTAATCTTGTCATGGTTCTGCCCTAAATTCTAGACTTCACCGCGCAGCGCGGGTGATCCGATAAAATTTACCACCCGTTTTTAACCACAACCAGCTCAGAGACTGCAGAGCAGGAAGGTGGATCTGGGGGCCGTCGTGACCCAATTCAGCCCACTTCCCCATGGGCGGGACCGACGCCGGCCGGCTCCACGAACACCACCCGCAGCGCGTTTAAGAGCCTCATTTTTCCATCGTGCGACAATGGCGGCCAAATGAACAGGCAAAAAAAAAAAATAAATCAAACTCCAGATGTCATGTATCTTAACCCTGTGAAATGCAACAGAGCAGGAAATAACTGGGGGAGGGGGGGCACGGGAGAGAAGGAGCCCACCCCAGGCATCTCAAGCGGATGGAAACTAAGTACAACCAGAATTACCAAAAACAAAAAGAGTAACAGTTTGAGAGATGATAGGACACGGCATGGGACAGCTCAGGAGACAGGGATACTCCTAAAGAGCGCCACCTAGCCTTCATCCCGAGTCACGACAGCAGAGTCACTGGAAGTGCAGGTCACACTGGTGATGGTCCAAGCTGCCTTCGCATCTATGGTTCCCCTGCTATGGTGGTGGAGGTGGGGGGTGGGGGGGTGTGTGTCAGAGGCTCACAGACTCGCGTCACGGTCGAATCGTTAAGGAAAACGTGAGCAGAGAACCTTCAACATTCCCAACAAGCAGACAGAGTCACTGTTACCCCCAATCGGCGTGTGATTGCTAAAACACGCCGGTGGTGCTTATTACTCAGCGCTGCATCTGAGAAACGTCAAGAGCAGAGCGTATAAATCAGAGCGCCAACAGGCATCTGGCTTCCATTCAGACGCATACCTGCTCACAGGCAGCCAGACAGGCTGGCTGGGGTCGGCGGTGCGTCGAAGGTGTGCGCAGACACACGCTGGACATGAAAGGTGGAGCTTAACAGCGTGCACGCGACAGGACAATCTTTCACCTCGTCGGCAGTCCGCTCAAGACACCTTCAAGCTCCGCTGCATCTAGTCAGAGGCATGGAAAAGGCTCCACCCCCCCGACCATAACAAAAAGCCTTTCAAATCACAATGTTCTGCTACTCATCCTATTCTATCTGTGATTATCAGTTACCGAGAGACATGGATACAAAGCGTATGGATGTGATGACAGCAGGAAGCTTTTTAAAAAGCAAAAGCCTTTCTCCTTCGCAGACCACAACGGCAGAACAAGGCAGCTGGGGGAAAAATAGCAGAACTGCAGGGATCCGGTGCTTGAATTCCTTCCCGAGAAGGGGTTCCTGACAGCCCTTGGATGAAACTCTGGCTTATGCCGCTTGACTTTCCAGCCCACAGAGCCCAACTTAGTAACACGGGGTGGGGGGAGTAACTGACTGCTAAATATAGGCTGGAGGTTGAGGTCTTTGGAGGCTGGGAAGTCCCAGGAGGACCCGCTTAGGGAAATACCCAATTCATGGGATCACGCTCACCATCCATATTTACAGAGCTTTCTAAAAACTGCAGGCATGGAATGAATGCTGGTAAACAGGTCATCCAACAATACCTCAAGTAAACTTCAATTTCACTAGAGGATGGTGGGGCAGAAACTCCCAGAGCTGGGGGTTAGCAGGTTGGTGCTAGTGAGCGGAAGGTTGTGAGTTTGAATCCTGGTGACTGACAGACTGATGTTGCCATTGGACCCACAAGCAAGGCTCTTCACCCATAACTGCTCGTGGAGCATGGCACACTGCGACCCTGCATTCTGACCCCCAAACCTGCTCTCACCTGTATGCGTGTCTCTCTCCCTCATAGAGCGCAATATGGGGTAAGTGAAGAGAATTTCCCCACAGAGATGAATTAAGTATCACTATTCTATTCTGTAGGATACTAACTGACAGCAGGAGGTGGGTGTAACTCCACATGGCAAAAAAGGGAGTCCTTGACTAAATAAATCAAAACATGCCCTATGTGGCACACTCTTGCATTAACCAATGGGAGTGGAGTTTCATGGACCTGGGCAGGAAAAGGAACACAATCATTGGATCAAGACAGCTAGGTCCTGCCTTTGTAACGTACGTTTCAGTTAAAATCAGGTTTCAGCCGTTTACATTTCATCACAAAAGGATGAACTTTTCTCAGAAATTGATATACCCTGCACTTCCTTGGGGTCCAGCCTAGCCAGTTTCCCAAAGATAATGTCATGTCTATTCTTTAAACATAAAGGCTTGTGAAAAGGACAAAAAAAAAAAAAGTCCATTGTGAAGTATAATTGTTCCACAGCATGACTTTTAAGCAGCGCAAGGATTAACGGTTCTTGAGAATTATAAAATGAGACCCATTAAATTGAACAGAACAGAACCTCCCAGCAGCGATCTGATAAGATCTCCATTAGAAATGGACCCAGAAGCTGGTATCTCCTCACACCAAATTCTTTTTCCATTCAGTCTTTTCAGATGTCCGAGTCAATAGATAAGACTTTTTCTGGATCAGAAAGTTAGTGATTGGCTTTATGGGGGGATGGTGTTCAACTGTTAGGCTCCCACTAATCCCCCCAACAAGGGACGGACACACACAGACACAGACAGACACAGACAGACAGACAAAGACACAGACATGATAACATATCACAGGAGGACTACACAATGAGATTCCCTAAATTACACTTGTCCAGCAAAATGAGGCCGCCTTCGACAGTCCACAAAATGTTTAAGCAATAAACAGCAGCGGTTTGTCCATCAGTACTCCAGCCCGTCTGTTACTCGGGCTAGATTAGTCGGGCATTGTTTTTGATTAACCTTACCCAGACTGCACCCATGCCTGCCAAACCGTGAGTCTCCCTGAGATGGGAGGCTGCTTCCGCTCTATGGTGCTTTGGGAGCAAAGGAATTCAACAACAGGAAAGGCAGTGCCAGCAGTGAGCGGAACCCCTCACTGGAGGGCACAGGGCATGTAGGGTGAGGAAATCTGCTATGTTCTTCATGACACCCCCCCCCCACCTTTCAGAGACCCACTTCCCTCCCTCCACCTGTCCACATAACTGTTCAGCCCCTCCCTTCTCCCATCCTTTCACCACAGTGAAATTCAAACAGGAATTCTGGGAAACCAAACCACCCAGTCTTTCCTCATCTTAGTGGGCGGAGCGTCTGGGACAGACTGCAAGGTTCATGGCAATGAGTCACAGTCAGACCCAACCCCAGACCTCAACAAAAACAAAAAGCCTGTTCCTATGCGGCTGCTCTTTGTTAAACCTTCAGAAGACGCAAAACGCTACTTTAAAATCGGCCTTTGGATCACTACAGTGTAATTCTGAATATAATACAGAACCAGGCCCAAAAACACAAAACCATGCAGCATTCCTGTGTCCCGATGCGGTTTCGGCCATACAGAGAGACTGACATAAAGCATCTCGCCGTCATGATATGCCTGCCCAACGAGGCATTTTAAATATGTACCTTGTTCTTGTTTCAAGGCTGAAACGTGCCAATGGCAGTTTTTCAAAAGCATGGAGGCAAATTCAGAATGTCAGCGTGATACAGATTTTCTAGATCAGGGGATCCCAAAGCAGGGTGCGTGGGGCACTGGCGGTGGGTGGGGGAGATGATTTCCAGTTTGTTACAAAGTACTTGAGGGAAAAAAAAAAGCTGATTGGTGAAATCTACTGAGGGGAAGATCCCCAACGAATGGGAAACGTGAGTCTCGGTCACTTATTTTTGAGGCTGTGGGCTGAAAAGTTTAGGCTCCCATGCTCTAGATGGACCCTCTAAACTGGGAGATGAACCAGAATGATGGTGGGGTCTTAACATTATGGACAGTCCATATTTTAAACCTTGATCATTCCACAGTTTCCATTCTGGTATGATGGGGACTAACACACCTTGAGCATCGGAATATGAAAAAATACATCTTCTGTTCCTTTAGAAGCATCTCCAAGGCACGGCATGAAAACCCGAAATCCTTTTAAAACGCTACTCAGAAACCCTAACTGCTGCAAGACAGTCATTGTGGTGCGTCAGTTTGTCTCATCTCCGGTCGTACCTGGGGATCCTTCTGCAGCTTGACGTGAGTCCCACGATGCACTGAGAGAGACCTCTTCACCACACCATGGTGCTTAAAGTGGTAGTAGTCACCAAACACCTGCAGAAAACAAGACAAGCCCTTAGCATTCCATGGAAGCAGAACCTTTAAGTTTTAGGAGGTGGAAACTTCTATATTTAGATACCAACAAAACCCCAAAGTGGGTAAATCTTACAAGGAATTTTTTTTGAAGATCACTCATAAGAACATTCTTATATCTTATATGACCTTCTCCAAATGATCCCAGGATCAATAGTGAAACAAAAGCAAGAATGGCTACCGAAATGCATGAGCAAAAGTCACATTTGCCATCGGCAGCCGCACTCCTGTCCTCGAGAGCGACGCCGCTACTTTCTGCTCTTTTGGGCAGAAGACAGCGGTTTCAGCCAAACGGCCTATCAGAAGCGATGTAGAAAACAGAGTCGTGTCTCACGGCAACCGACGTTCATATCTTCAGACGTGGTGGGATGAGTAACGACCAAAACAAAACGCCATGCTGCTCGGAGGCAAATTACAGCGAACGACGCTTGAAAGCCCGAGCGGCTAATGGCTCGCAATGCATCTGCAGAGTTCGGCTCCCAGCGAAGCACCGCCAAGCTGAGACAGGAAGGTGCCGGACTCAAGGTGAGGAACGGGCAGGCTCGCCGTTTAGTCCCATACGTATTTCATTATTAGACCGGAGCAAAAAGTAATTCATACCTTCTCAGCCCAACACGAGTAAATAAAAAGGATGATGTATCAGCTCAGAAGCTTTTATTCAAGGGCCCTGAGCTCACAAGTTGGTCCATTTGCAGAGCCAGACATTTACTGGAGCAATTTAGTTAAATCAGCTCAGCCGGGACATGCATTTTTTTTTATATATATATATAAAAAGCTCAAACATGAATATTTAAAAATTACACTCCATTACAGCTTCTCACCATAACCTCTTCAAAAAGGTGGGAAGAACAGGCAACCCGACTCGCTCATTATACGAGGGAAGAGTCGCCAAATGAATTATTCATGGGTTCTGCAGAGTGCCCGTTGAGACCTACTCCTCCCTCGTATCAAATGACGGAAAGACTTCACTTTCCATAATGATCTTCAGTGCTTGCACGCTAATTGGGACTAAAAACGACATGTAAGGATCAGCATTCAGGTCGGAGTGATGAGGCGTAATTTCCTTGTCATGCTCTAGGGGGCGCTCCCGGTTCCACGATGACGATCTGAAACTATGACAAGACAGACTGGAGTTGCCATCCCAGAGGAGCGGCTTAACAGTTTGTGAATGTTCTGCGTTCTTCACTGCTGTCACTAGTGAAGGCACCTTTCCTCTGCAGTGCTTCTTCTAGGCAACTTCGAAGCAACAATGCCATTGAA
>JAODLC010000007.1:5850980-5867155 GCA_026781145.1 Hippopotamyrus pictus
TGGCATATTTGTTTTAAATTAACATTTTTATCCTTCCGCGAAACGATATAGTACCACCATTTTAAACATACAAGTAGCACCGGCTATGCGTAATTACTTTGGAGCTGTTATTTGAAAATAACGAACCTACAAATGTCTCAACTGACCAATCAGAATCAAGCATTCCAGAGAGCCGTGTAATAAGAGACTGAGTAATCACACACACAGACATTTCAAGGTGACCAATGATGGGCTTTGGAGAGGTCAAACCTGTGGCCTTCTGAAAGCAAAGATACTGCTAAACTAAATGAAGGTGGAACGCACCCTTTGTCACTTGACCTCAGCATCTGCTGGGGGGGGAAAAAAAAAAAAACAGTCCAATGTTAAATTCCTTTGATGTTTACACCCATTTTTGATCCAACACATTTAGACTACTCCAAGACTTTTATAAAAGACCGCATTCCCTCAGCTTAAAGAGGTGGAGGCACTGGGAACAGATCTGGGTGGGTGAATGACTAGAGTTTCTCCACAGGGGAACAGTCTGACCATGTTCAACCTCACTGACTGTTAATCTGGGTACACACCAAGCCGTAAGCAAAAAATTGGCGTCAACCAAGGCTGAACAAACGATCAGCTCCCATTCCCTCCCTTCGATTATGAAAATTTGCAATGGAACACACCAGCACAGCTAGAGGCAAGTGCTGAAAAACAGCTGAATCAGAACTCAGGTTTCACAATCTAGGCCGAGCTTCAAAGCTGATTCAACACGCTGAAACTGGCCTAAAATGGCACCAACAGAGACCAATCATGTCTGACTAACACAGCCACTAAACCATTTTAATAACACCACTAAAACCTTTCAGGGGACACTTGTAATTATCTGACAGGAGGGTTTTTACAGACGGACGCCAGGCTGACATATAGCCTTCCTGATCTTCACAATAACATGAACGACAATCATTGGCTTAATCAAATGCATAGCGTTGAGGCCTTTAGTCTGGAGTGCATTATAAAACGGGGGGGGTTGACGCGGGGTGCTGGGGCGCACTACCAGACCAAGACCTGCAGACATCACACCTGGCTTTGGTCTCAGCCTGCCCAGAGCTCATCTTCATTAAAGAGCACACTGACTCTTCCTTGCTCGCGTCCATTACTCAGCTATGGTGACTCCTCTGAGATGAGCTCAACAGCAGAGCGGGAACATTAAAAACACATTAAAAAGGAGTGTTTCTGGAAGCCTCTGCCCTTTGAGGGGACTGCACTAGTTCACCTCCATTGTAGACTGAACATCTGCCAAGTGACCGGCTGGGGCTCCATCCCACAAAGCCATGGGCCGCCGTCCACACTCAAACTGGGGCAAAGCCCATGGACTTGGCCCAGCCGTCCACATTACAGCAGGGCCTCGTCTCTGGCAGAACACGAAGAAGCTCTCAGAGAGGCGTTTCGGTTACCACAAATAGCCCCTGCACCTTTACACTGGCTGTGAGAGACGAGCTCTCCATGCTAAGCTACAGTTTGCCAGTTAAATCTACAAGTTATTCTTGAAAACACGAAAGCCCTACAATAGGGAGGATTTCCCCCATATAAATCTGGGCACAGGACTCACCTTAACTCGCAATTCAACAGTTTTGAAACCAACCAATTTCAAGCACTGCCCTTGAGTCACTGAAGGCAATGGCATGTTATCAGGTTCAGCGCAAAACCTGGAGGAAGGGGCAGCAGATCACAAACATGCAGAGAATCGGACAATAGGTCAAAGGACACAGTCATTTGTACTGATGGCTTTGCAAACGAAAAATGGAAGGAAAAATGATTACACAATTTCAAGAACCAGTTTGTCTTCTTTGTGTGTGCAACATCCAAGTGTTTTACTGACAGACATGGTGTGTGTATCTAAATCTAAGACAAGAAATGAATCAAGTTTTCACAGTATAAAAATACATTTTCTCTCAGTCTCAAAGTTGATGCTTTGCATTTGAGTGATTATTTGTAACTCAAGGGTACACCCTAATTAGGGAAACTCCAAACTCCCCGGTACTCCAGAAGTCGTGGCAATTCAAGGGACCATGGTGATTATGTTTTAGACCAAGGATGACCCTTGAATTTTGGCTAGACGATTCTGCTCCATAACATACCATCTACCCTCCACACATCAGTTATGTGTACTTGCATCTTGTTGGGATCCTGATACGGACAAAAACTCAGTCTGGCCTAGCATAGATGAAATAGTACGGTACATCAAGCCTGCAGAGAAATGACCCCCAGGAGACAACCTGGGTTGCAGCAAAGGGGTCATTTGCTTGTAAAGTGATGCATCAACAAGCACATCAAGGCATTCTCGGCTCATCTCTGGCTGTTAAAAGTAGGGAACCCCACAAAACAAGATCTAATCAGACAACCTCTCCATTGCAGATACATAGTTCGTTTCAAAGGGTAGCTGGCTGGTTGACACCTTCTTACTGCCCAGCCAAACCATCAACCGACGGAAAGTTTAGACAAGTTCACGTCACACTAAATCCACAAAGCAGTGACTGGTCTACTGTTTATCATCAAACACTATACAAGGACGAGAAGATTGCACAAAACCAAACAATGAAACAATCTGTGCTGGTCAAATGTTGAATGGTTGCAACAAGACAGCTATTCCAAGCAGAGCTGAGCAAGTGACCACCGAGTCCGTTGGCATTCTACATCACTACACAGGTGCATGCAGGGCCTGCACAAGACACACTCAGACAAACCGCTTGCACAAAGACTCTAAGCAATGGGGGAACAGCTATTTGTCATTTCTACCACTCATCTCCTGGGCAAAACCCCCACAGGGAGCCAATTACATAGCCTGAAAATGTTGGGGGAACATGGGCTCCCCCTACCACATGCCCCCATCTGGGGTCCTGGAGCTTTCTGTTTCACATTAAAGTGCTCATTTTGAGGTCAGGATCCAGGCGTTTCATGATTCGAGAGTTGAATTATTACTGAACGATAAATTCCACAGGCACCGAGGACATGGGGAAAAACGATAGGAAGACTTGCATACATCCAACAAATCACGCCTGCAATGAAGTTACGAGCCTCTGGGTTTACGACACTGTCGATTTACTGTTATTATGGACTCTGACACAGAGACACACCTCAGAGTCCTATTAGTTATGCATCAATAGGAGCCAGGACATGAGAGCTTTGTTGTACCCTTAGCCAAGAAAAACAAACAAAAAATGGTGCCTGACTGGTTTTCAACAATTACTTTCCATACTCTGTTACTGGCATTTCAGCCTGCACTTACTATGTAGCTAGCAAAACCTGTAGAAGTGAAGCTTGAGAACCCGAATTGAGCAAGGTAGCCATTGACGCTATTACTACAAGCAGACTTACTAAGTCCTTGGACAGAGCAGGTGATTCCCCACTCAGATCATATTACAGAAACATCACCTCAATTGTTACTGCTAATTAATTCTGTTCAGACCTTCCCCCAAAAATGGCACAAACTGCACATAAGAGTTGACTGACCAATGAAACTATTAGCTAGGTAGCTGGCATCAAAAACCAAGAAGCCGATTACTTCCAGGAGATCAGGAGCTCTTCTCCTCAAAGTAGTTGTGGCCTGGCATTTTATATCATCCTTACAGCTATCAAACTTGAACAAAATCTAACACAAAGCTCATCCACATCTACTCACCCCTGAACTCTGATGAGCAGAGATTTAGAAACCCAACTAAAATTAGGTCAGTTTAATATAGCTACTTTGGCCAACATCTATTTTAGTCAATGGCTATTTTCTACCACTGACTTTTTAAACTTTAACTCCTTCTGCACAGCAGTGGTCAAATGGAATTTCATCATGTTACTAACTGAAAATTTAAATCCATTCATTTGTTGGGGCTGTTTTCTACCATCTCAGAGCAAAATTGCATACGGCCGATTTCTGGGGACAACGAAGGGCGTTCTTACTGCGTTTCAGCAAAAGCAGCACTGGCGCACCAAGTCTAAATATAACAAAGGCTACTGACCTTTTCTAACAAAAGTGGGCTGTCATGCTCAAAGAAACTTCCACTCAAACACCTCCCCAAGCATTCAGGAACACCTACAACTAACACTCATGCCATCTGACTCAAAATACCAGGAAGTGAAATACTGTCAGCACGCAGATCAGAAACAATACCAGGGTTGTGTTGGAACTGCCACTACATTGAGACGCTTGATGCAAATGTATTAAGAGGGAGATGCAAATGTATCAATAAAAATACTGAACACATCAACCACATTCCTTGGAATGTTCTAGAAACTATCAACTGGGTGGGGGAGGAGGGGGGTCCTACCACCAGAGCCAGGTTTGTGTACACACTGTGTAGAAGTAATCCGATACAGCCCAGAGGCCTTCATCACAAAGCCGGATTTCTCGCTTGGCTGGATAACTTGTCAGATTTAAGGTAACCAAGTTTAACTGAACTTGATCTTAATTCACTATATTTATCGTAGACTACCTTAAGTCTGACAAGTTATCCGGCTAAGCAAGAAATCTGGCTCCACGATGCAGGGCCCAGATTGTCTGCCAGGATGACAGATTCACAATCGGACAAACCGCTCCAGTAAGGAGATAAGCTATCCCCCCACCCTCCGCTCCCCAGAGACAGGCCTACCTACTTGAGACCCAACCAGCCACTCCAGAACACACTATTCCTCTCTCTGGCTTCAATTTACTGTCATAAGTTTTGCTCTTTGGGCATTTGGGCAGTGAAACATCTCCATATTAGCATATTAGTGAGGTTAATGATGAAGGGGGGGGGGGGCGGTCTGCTGAACCTGAGGACAGTACATCTTGTTGTACCACCACCAGCAAAAAAATTCCGTGGATTCTAGAGCACAAAATCCAATACAATCACAGTTGTCGTACCTGCAGCCAAGAGAACCAAACTTCACATTTGCTCTAAAACAAAGGCCATTGGGACCATTTGTTGTTTTAATGCGATGATGTGCAAAACGTGTCCCTCCGCATTTTGCAGCATAACTTCTAGATTCCACCAGTGTATACTGGGACACCATAACACTTGTTCACTGTTAAAATTCCGTAACAGAATTCCAACAAATTCTTCTAACGAGCAGTAAAAACTCAAATATTCCCACCCATTAAAAACACCTACTCCAGCCCAAGGCAAGAGCAACAACAGCCAGAAAGTCCTTGTTTACTTAATCATGGCTGAACTCATTAACCCAAATAAGCACACCACCCCCCCGGAGTCGGAGGCAGGCCACACACAATCCAGCCTGGATGAACAAATTTTTACCAAGTTAACTCATGAAAGCAGTGGCCTTAGTTGGAGGACGACGGGACGTCAGTCCAGTTGATAACTCATAAGCAAGTTGTTTGGAACAGATGAGTCTCTCTTAGGGGTGGGGGGATCAAACTGAGGTCACCCAGGTGATCAGCACAGAGCCTCAAGTACACTGTCTGAGGAAGACCAGC
This sequence comes from Hippopotamyrus pictus, assembly GCA_026781145.1. NCBI lineage: Eukaryota > Metazoa > Chordata > Actinopteri > Osteoglossiformes > Mormyridae > Hippopotamyrus > Hippopotamyrus pictus. The sequence goes on from JAODLC010000007.1 coordinate 5,856,421, forward strand.
TTAAGGTCACATACAACGTCACAAGCTACATGATCAGAGGATGGGTTACGTCGCCAAACGCGGCCAGCTAGCAAGTCGCAGTCGAAACCCCACTGTGGTTTCTTTGTGGTTTCATTCGCCGAGTCGATCACGTTGGGCAGAGAGAGCGGCAGAGAAGAGACAGCGTACTACAGCCGGAGGAGGGCAGGAACGCGACCGCGCTGCTGAGGTTGGACTTTCGAAAGAGTCACGTGTGTGAAGGTTCTCCACGGTAACAAGTCAGTGCAGGCGTACATAACCAGACCACATATGGCAGAGCTGCAAATCTGGAATAAAAGCCCGATTAATGACCCCAGACCACCCTGGAAATAGCCAAGCAACCCCCTGACTGATGACACACTCACAAATAACACAGAACAAACAAACTTGGATTTAGTACTGCCCTAGTAGAAGGGGCCATGAAGGTAGGCAAGTTCTGGTATTGCAGTTACGAAAGACCATGGCTCCAAGGCTGGGGGGGTTAAATATGCACAGGAACCAAGAATGAGAGTTGGCTTCCACTAGACCGCGTTTCAGCATAAATATTTTTCTAGGCCGACTCAAAAGCCAAGCTTACAAGAGAAAGGACCACAAGAGACACCAAGTGAGTGACCTTATTCCCTCGAATCATCAATGCCGCCGCACGCGTGTGTACACCCCCGAGCCTCAGGCTACACGCGCACCCCGCCTGGCTAATGCTCACTCCCATTTATCGGGACGTGACCAGCCGCCCGGCACAGGCGAGATGGTCGGGGGGCATGAAACCAGACGTCAGAGCGTCTAAAACAGGAGGCAGGTGTCGCTAGGAGGGTGGGGGAGATGCAAGCGAGGCCTTTCGACCACCTGCCAGAGAGCTCACCCTAAGGGCCAGGGGGCCAAGGAACGGGGAGGCGGGCAGGGCAGAGAAGGACCCATCTGCAGCACACACATGTGCGCGCACACACACACACACACACACCTTCTCTCCCTGTACACTGCCAGAAAAAAAGTACAGTCTTCGTACAGTTTTGTTCCCCAAGATACAAATAACATTAATGTACCCCAATGGTACAAAAACATTCCTCGGAGTCCATTTCTGTACTTTAAAAGCTACATTTACCTACAGCTAGGGTACAGTTGGCAAACCCCTGAGGGTAGAGCCCCAGTGATAAGTAACTGTACATTCAAAATACAAATTAGTACTTTCTTTCCCCCCTGACAGTGTACCTCAGCATCCTTCACCTGAGTCACTGTCTTTGGGCCATTCCTTCAAACACCAAAGCCCTTGTCTAATCACTCGAAAGGCCACAGCCAGTGCAGGGTAAACTCACAATTATCTGCCAGCACAAGGCGATGGGGCACCTTACAGGACATGCTAGTAGGACTAATTAAACTATGTATCTATGCAGAGGAGCCAAAGTCAATGTGACCCCCAACAAGCAGTGCCGTGGGAAGAGGGGCGTACACACACACACACGCACGCACACAAACAGGGAAATTAGCATAAATAAGGGGAAAGTTGCAGAAATTAAAGCTCTAAAGAGGATATTCCATTTAAGCCCGCGGTAAAGACATTACCACACAAACTGACTGATGGAAAATGTTTAATTCATCGAACACCTACCCAGAAAGCTCAAGCAGGAAGTGAGCAGGAAAGGTTAAAACGCTCAGGTGTTTGTCCTCAATTAAGAGAAACAAACAGCGCAGGCATCAAGACGCGCCCATGCGGTGCCCTGAGTGGGGAGCTGGTGGAATTCACACTAATCCCTGTTCACGTTCCACCTCCCCTCCGCTTGTCGCACTGTGTAATTTTCATTTCAAGCCCCCGCCCCACTCCACACACACACACACACACACACACACACACACACACACGGATGAGAGGGAAGCAGCTGCTCATCTACATATGTACACAACCCATGGTGAGCAGGGAGGACAGCACTGTCGCGCTGGAGAGGGCTTCATCCCGCCGGCCCACGAGACCCGGCTCTTTAGTTCAAGCGACAAGAAAGCAAAAAAAAAAAAAAAAAAAACGCACTGGAGCCAAAACAAAAAATGCGAAGGGTGGCGGCGCAATTACCGCATTACGTAATGGCTTAAATGGGAGACATTGTCCGCTTAATTGCCTCGGTTGCCGGGGAGGGGGAAGAGGGCGCCGGCCGGTCCCGTTTTCTAGACACTGGACGCGCATTCAACGGGGAACAAAAGCAGCAGGTGCTCACCTGCGGGAACGCGGCGGCGGCACGGCAGGTGCACAGCGGCGCTAACGTGACGGGCGAAGGATGCCCTTTCGTAATGGAGCGTAAACAGAGCCCTGTGACATGCGTCCAGGACAGTGTTATTACTGACCCGTCAGAGCAAAGTCCAAATGGGGGAAGCATCCAGCTGGTCAAAGGGAGTCAGGTTTTAAAGTGGCTTTTTATAAACACCGTTGGCCGAGCAGGAAAAGCCGCCTGCCACCGTCTTTAAACGGTAAAAGTGGCACCTGGCACCGTCATCTCAGTAGTTATTCTCACAGCCAGGAAGATATGGGGGGGGAGGTGACTGGACCGGAAGAAACGCTCCCATCACGTCCGTATCTGAGGCGACACGTAGCTGATAACGTCAGGATGCTTCTGAAGGCGGAGGAGCAGAGTCGCTGGCAGGGGTACAGACAGCCAACATGCCTGCCCTTTCAGTTCAGTTTCAGAAAAACAGCAGCTCCATTCTAAGTGGCACTGGGCCAGAGCAGACCCAATTGGGAACTGGATAGGCACATACCCAGAAACTGGGCTCACAGACACAAACAACAGACAAAAGCCCAGAAAAGCAAATTAAATCTCAAGCTGAAGGCCAGGTCCACAAAGCAGAGAACCACAGGATCTTACATTCAATACAAACCGGGGTCACCAGCGACTAAACACCTACAGTGTAAAGAGGCATTGAGCAAACTGCAATTACCAGCTGCTGGAATTACTGCAGGCAAGTATTAAAGTCTTCGGGGGTAGGAGTCAGATGTGTACCTACCCAAGGCAGAGAAAATGTATTCCTTGGTTCAGCAATTTTTTGTTCAGATGCGAAAAAATGCCTCAAAATAAAATGTGTAATCATATATACACACTCAAACCTTACAGGACTGCAATCATGACCAAGAAGAAGCTGGATTTCATAAAAGAGCAATTCATCTGCACACAAACTCACGTTGCCGAGGTTGACGAGGCCATGCTTCCGGGCGATCTGGTCAGCTGCCTCCGCACCGCCGGAGACGTGGACAGCCCAGGAGTTGCTGTAGACCAGCTCTGCCAGGGACAGGCCGACCATGGAGGCCAGGAGGATCAGCAGGGGGCAGAGCAGGAGCTGGGGAGGCCTGAGGTCCATGGAGAAGCACAGGGCAGTGGGACACCTGCTCGCAGGTCCCAAGGCGAAGTCCCAGAGCACAGCTACTTTAGCGTGCGGCCTTGCCAAGAGGACCTCGACAGGCGAGGAGTCGTCAGCGCAGCAAGAAAGGGGTCACCTGAGGAGAAACAGGGACAAAACACCAATCTATTACACACACTCACCAAGACAACCACCTGGGGAAGAAAGCCCAAGCGGTAACCGGTACAGACACCGATGTATTGCCATGTTTAAATCGCGAGCTCGCATCCCCGCAGTTTGAGGTACAGCTTATTCTCAGCTGACAGCTTTCTATATAAACACACTCCCTAACCGTATCAGTCCACTTCAGACGCGGTCGTCTTAAGGTCAGAATATTTTCCGACCAAAACCATGACGCGCAACTGAAAACGACCCGGGTCCTTCACAGATACCGGCTAGAGATGTAGACTGTCAATTTGAATATTTATTTCCTTGGGTGAGTTTCCGCTCCCTGGCAGGCCAAGTGCCAAAAATGGACTGTGGAGAACGGGGGGGGGGGGGGGGTGGATGACGCATATAACGCTTTCCATTATGGGGGTTCGCATAACAAGCAGAGAAATCAAGGCAAAAACTAACAAATATCAGACGTTACAATTTACCTACAGATCGGCTTCAAGTGGCAGTCAATTTGGGAAAAATCACACGCAGAACACCACAGTACTTGTACGGACAACAGAAATAAAAGGATCTGTATAAAGAACACCGATCAGGGACGGGGAAAAAAAAAATTAAAACCAAGGAGAGACAGGTTTACAAAACTAGAGAACAGTAAAACCAGTTCATATTTAGACAAAAATTCTTCTATTTCAGCTGAAGAGAGAAACATAACCATCCTTTAGAGCAAATGAGCAAAAAGGCCAGACAATCTCCCAGAAGCCACTGAGGTGAAAAGCAGATGCCTCATCACAGGAGCCCTGAACTTCAGCAACACTCAAACCACTGCGCACAGCATCACCAGAAAAGAAAAATAAAACCAGTCTGCCCGTTCCAGTGAAATTCACTTAGCTCCGACACATCTTCGAAACGGGAAGCCAGAGGCGAACAAGCGGTCGGGGAGGGGAGGGGGCCAAATCTGAGCTCACAATTTCTTCAAAGACCAAAGGATTTCAAACGAAAGCGGTTAGACGGGGTTCTCTCTCTGCCAGAGGCTCCCCAGGGGCGACAGAGACACGTAACAGGGACGGAAATGGGAAACACCCCGATCTCGATCTGGTGCACATTTGCCTTGTGGGAATTCACAAGAATCCATCTCAAAATACTACCGACGATTACTACATAAGCAGCGCAAAAAAGTGCAGGAAAAAAATGTAATAGTTAAAGTCATACCCTTTAATCCTGGGAAAACAGGAGAGATCAAAAACTGTGTTACAGAGTGTTACCTACCCAGTAACTCTTTCCCGGCAGCCACTGGCATGAACCAACCGATGCAGAACTGCGTCTGGCTATCATACACATTTCCTCATTCTTCAAAGGCTTTTTTTTCACCCTTTTGAACAAAACCTCACATTCTTGGACAAGGAGTTAACCTTCAAATAGCAAGTACAACAATCAGTGCATTACCACCGAGACAGCACTGGAGAAGTGGACTCGCGGCAGAGATCACGACAGTGCCAGAGACCTTTCCTGGAAAAAATACAAATTGGATAACTAATTTCCCTACAGCCCTGTGGAGACTGCCTTCGGCGCCCGACCTGCTATACACTTTACTGACAGCCACCATCCAAGAGCATTCTAAAATACATACAGAATCACAGACTGTAATTAACACTTTGATGTGACCAAGAAAAAGATTTTGCTTTTAGCAAACCACCTAAAAATGCACACAGTGGTGATGAAATTACCCTGGCATCCTCACTGCAATTGCTCTGCTTCCTGTTTACAAAACAAGAACGACGCAAATTCACTAGAAAGCACCGCATAAGCGACTAGTCATCATCATTTCATTAGACCATGGCTAAATTACTCTTCAAGCCATAAAAACTACAGCAAAGGTTGAGGACAATACCATCAGACGTTCCCTTTCAGACTGAAAATGCCATCTCCTTCAGTTAGCGACCATGGTTATCAGTATGGCTTTTCAGTTGCATTTCCCAGGCAGTACCTTCCCTAAGCAGACTTCAATGCTGTGATCATACGCTGAACAGCAGCTCATCAGAAAGCATGACTGCTATTCTCTACCAGTTACCCAGAAAAAAAAAAAAACAAAAAAAAAAACATACAATTCCATACCTTAATCTTCGCCAAAAGAAAATCTTGTTTCTTCAAATTCTACTTCAAGAAGTAAATGCCTTCCTGACGGAAACGAGACAGAACTGCATCTGACATCTGCAGATCACTCTCACCTGTGCTCATACAACCGCCCCCCCGGTCATGAAGACACATACTCCAATCCAACCAGCAGAACACACCCCCAAATGGCCCAGGCAGCCGTCCTCACGCACACTTCTGCCCCAGCAACCCAACACCACATTTCCTTATAGCCCAGAAACGGGGCTGGTTCCACTCAGAGGGCATTCACAGCCAAATACTTCACAGCAAGACCGCCACCATCCCCTCCACATGGCTTAAACTACATTTAAATTTACGGGCGCTCACCTCGAAGTTTCCGTTTGCGTCTCCGCTATCTATCGTTACGATCTGAAGCGCACGAGCAACACAGCCAGCACGACTTCCGCGCTCTTCCACATCCCAAATGTACGTCGTTCCCTTGGTGACCTCGAACCCCAGTATGACGGAGTTACCATGAATAACCGTGATAAAAAAAAAAAATAAAAAAACTGGACGAGTTGAAATACTCAAACATCTGGAGAAGGGTAACGATAACCAATGCCAGCGACTTCCAGCATGAGAAATGAACTCTGGTTTTGAAGTTGTTCTACAATTTATTTTAGATGCGGAAATTTTAAAAAGTTCAATATTACTGTATTCAGAACACAATTCACCAGGTCACCTGGATATATATCTTTATAATATACACAACAAGTTTGCTATTGAAAACTAATGCGAGAAATCTATGACTTTTGAACTGAAGTCGTGGATCCAAAGGACAAGTCCAACATTACATGAGCAAGGACCTTGATCTAATATTCAAAAGGCCCCCAGGAGACTTACCAATCTGCAAAATATCACGCATTTCAAGAACAATATGCAGCATGAGAAACTTTAAGGACCTCTGTGGGTTTCTCGCACCAAAGAAAATTACATTTTGCTTGCAGGACCGGCAGAATACAAAATTAAACGTAGAAGCTCCACCTGAACTGTGAGTCAACAGGGACGAGATAAGGCCATAACATCATCCCCATACGACAATGAGTCACCCCAGGCTGTCTGTAAATGCTGGGTTCACAACGAGTGAAACTGCATCGGAAAAAATCCTGCAGCTCAATATTTGTACACTGCACCTTCACTACATATTAAAATAGCCTAAGTGTTATGCGAGTATAGTGAAAATAAGTATAGCCAACATATGAAAGAATCCATGCGCCAAGATGCACTGGAAATTGAACAAATTCAACAACAAAACCGACTCGTTTTAAAGCAAGTAAAAACAAGCAATTAAATCCCCGTTAATAGAAACTTTTCGTCCGTAAGAAGCAAGGCAGCGCACGAATCACAGTTCCAATCGGACATTCATAGATAACAACATCGAAATTAAAGCAATAAAAATAAAATATAATGCAAATACCTTGCAATCTGAGAGAAAAGGAAAATAAACGACAGTGTCCATGATAAATAAAAATCGAGTCAAAATGTCTAAAAATCAAACTAATAACCATCGCATGTCCATCAGGAAACATCAGCCAGGTTCAGCTCCTTAAACCTTTAAAATGCCATTAATGTTTCGTTTTTGCTTAAAAGACAGCTTATCTTAAGGTCATACAAATCAACGCAGGCTACAAACACCCGTTATAAAAATACGCGCATACTAGCAACAGCTTCGATTTAACACATCCGTACCTTACTTCCCTGCTTGACTCGAGCTCACGATGAAACGAGGAAAAGATAAAATACTCTGAAAGCGGAACTATAAAAGGTTACGTTTTATTATTTAACATTTTGTAACGGGATCCGATGGCACCAGTTCCAGCTTAGGGGAGTCTCCGGTTACCGGAGGGACAGCCCGCCGCGTCCCATTTGCGAATTTTCTGGGGTTTTCATTCATCATGCGTATTATGTAAACAAAGAGTAGTTAAACTATTTCACCTATTTATCTACGTGTTCGTAGTAATTTCAGACTGGAATCGTAGCTAAACAAAACAAAAGTTTCAAATGAACTTACCATACTTGTGACATAACCGATTGCTGACATATTTCGACAAGCACTATGTCCCGAGTAAGTTTACCAACCAGATCCCGAGATCGGACGAATGGTGAAACTTTTGTAAGCTAGCTTTAAGTAGCACCTCCAAAACAGCAAAAACATGACATTCAAGAACAGTAGGTTATAACAGCTGGGTTTGTACAGACGTCATAGCGCGTATCTTACCACAAACAGTTCAGCAATTTGCTCCCCCCCACACCACCCGGAGGCTAACTTAAAAAGGGAATATTTCTGAACGTTTGCATCGATCCATTTTCTCGGGAGGTGGTCCCTACGGGTCCAGCTAAGCACGAACGCGCTGAAATCGTCCGACTCTGTTTGCCAAACGTGCGTCTCTGCTCTCGGTGGACAGTCTGCTTTTCCCCATGGCTTCCTTTATTGCTGGCCCCCACCCAATCAAACTAAACCCAGCCCAACACCATGAACTCATCTGACCGCAAATACTCTATACGTCGATAGCAATATTACTGTAGAGCAGCCCACTGTACCTAATGACGACCGGCTGCAGTGGCGGCGTCATGTTTCGGTTGCGCCCGGCTTCAGGGTCTGGTGCGGCGGCGTAGCTCTAAGCGCTCCCGGTGCGCCTCCCCAGCCGGCAATGGCCGTGGTGTGCAGCGGCAACTCCTTAAGGAGCCAGGGATCTCTTGACTCTTCACTGAGGCCAATGCGCATTACTTCATACCACTTCCACATGCAGTATTATCAGAATACAGAGGGGAACTTTCCTGTGCTTTTCTCCCCCTTCCCCTATTGGTGGTCTTCAGTTGCAAAGCACGCACGCAATAACCTCTCCAACCGCGGCATTACGCTGCGTAAACAGCGCGTTAGGGCACTGGGCGGTTATTTGAAACTCCTACGCCACCCATGGCTCCTTCGGGGTTCAAATCAATCTGTTTTTCACGGAAAAAAGCCACAAAACACACCTCCCCCCTCCTTTACGACCTCCAGTGAGAAGTAGTTCACATGCCCCAGGAAACACGTCACTGTCAGGGAACGCTCCGGCAGGACGAGTCCTATTTGGGCACGCCTCCTTTACTCCAACTCCACTGCTTGCTTTCTGTCTTTTGCCAACCGATTCAGAACCAGTGCGCAGCCCGCACTTCCCCACATTTCATGACTAATATCACTGATCTGGAGTCGGCTGCGAGAAGCAGGCATTTTTTTTCCACTGAATTCCCCAGTTTACATAAAACCAATGATCTACCACCACCTACTGGCCGATGAAAGTACGCCAGGAATGAACAACGCATTCATTTTGCAGAAACTTGTTTTCGGCAGACAAGCAGTCCACACACGGCACAAACAAGTATTAACTAGACATTCACAGACATTTCTAGAATAAAGGCAATCCGTGAAATTTACATTTATTTTCATTTCGCAGACGGTTCTTTTCAAAGCGACGCACAAAACGGGCACATTACAACCATACGTGCAGCCGAGGAGTTGACATAACTGCGACTACGCTGAGATTCCAGTGAATGCCCACTTATAAGTGTAACGTTTAAGAAAGGTCACAGGGATGCTTTTCACATTCTAGGTAATTATTGGGACACCAGAGACATGGCGAAAACCCTCTGCCTTAAGGATCCCCATGAAAAATGAAGTAGGCTGGTGTCGTAGTCACTTTCAGTTCAGGGTCCATAGCCTACTTTAGATTTCGACGTGTAGTAAACATCGCCACCTGGCCGCCCTACTGGGGAACTTCCGACAGCCTGAAAAGTCAGGGTTATGACATCTGAGGTGCCAAAATTTAACAGTACTCAAGAAAAAAAAACAAACACAAACACTCGTCATCTAACTCCCTCTCTAAAAAATCTAGGCTATTGCTTTTTACAGAATTACAGTTTAAGTAACATTAATATTTTCTAAATGAGATTTTCTTAAAAATCCATGGGATAACACTTGCGCAGTCTGTTCCCATATCACATTACCATAACCATGATTACTATTACCGTATTACGAAATGAATGGCTAACTGTATGTAGGACACAAACGAGGCAGAATCACAACCGAAGTATGGTGAAACAAATCAATGTTAGGGCGTTTGTTCAAGGTCCGTGAAACGCAGCCATCTGGGTTGAATACATTAATGAACTAGATCTAGGCCTATATATTAGGCAGAGCTATATTAAATCGAATTACACGAAACGACAAACAACTGTTTGATTACACTACCGCCAAAGTGAGGGAGAGGACAAAAATATCACTCAAAAGTGTGTAAATTTATGCTATATAATTTACGAGAGAAATACAATGAGCCGTAGTACGGCGTACTTCATGGAACGGATTTATACGGCGTTTATGCTCTGTGGATGAACAGAAACGTTTCACGACGAAAAAATGTAAAACTAAGATAAACAATATAAAAAACGTGAAAACTTCTGGTTCGGCTCGCGTTTCTTTTTAACTTGGCTGGATTTTTAAGACGGATATTTACCGAATCATGCAAGTGACTATGCATCCAGGTTAAGGGTTAGTCCTTGGCAGCATTACTCTAATGGGGTGCCCGAACCTGTCCTAGGCGAAAACTAGCACTTTTCTACACCATTAAACACGACCCATTGTGCGCATGCGTTATGTGAGCAGGTAATGCCAGCATTTGATGAAAATGGTCTAGCAGCTTGTCGCTCTGGAAAAGGGTTCCAGATTTTCCAGATTTTATTAATTTTATATGTCCATTTAATACAAAAAATACGCCAGTATATCCAGTCCTTCAGTGGAAGAGTGTAACATTCTACAGAACAGGTTTACAGGATGTCTGGCTGACACCTAACGCGCCGGGCAACGTGATTTTTAATTTAGTTGAACACGTCAATAAAGTGATTAAGCTTAGAAGATGACCGATCAGTAATATAAGAATGACAAATCATTGTTCACAAGTCCAGTTCTTTAAAACATATTGGCATGACAAATATTGACATTTCTGAAGTATGTGTGAAATATTGTAGGGTACTTGTTTATGGAGTTGTTAGTCGAAATAAAGATTTGCATCAATGGTTCCTGCCAACGCGAATGTAAATT
>JAODLC010000007.1:5868331-5892617 GCA_026781145.1 Hippopotamyrus pictus
AGGTGATGCAGGCCCTCTCGGACCTCCTCACGCCACGTCGGCTCTGCTTGGCTCTGAGGTACCGCTGTTGTATTGTACTTTGCTAGTTTTTGTCCATCATTGCTGGAAGGGGGTAAGCGCCATCTCATTTGTACTTCTCCTTTGTTCTTGTTTTTGTGTAGTTAGGGTAGATTCATGTCTTTTCTTTTCTTTCTTTTGGATAGGTAAGTGTAGAGTGTGTTGGGGTGGAGATATTTTGGGATTATATTTGTTATTTTTGGCCTGGCTTACCCCTGGAGTTATGGTTTGACTTTTATTTCCTGTATGTGTAGGTTTATGTTAGTGGGACAAACACAATAAATTGCACAGCACTGGTGGACATGGATTGTAGTGTGTTGATTTTCTTTTAGGGACCCGGTGGTGTTGTTACATGTTGTGTATATAGCAGTGTAATAATGGGGAAGACTGCTGATTTGACAATTGTCCAAAAGACGACCATTGACACCTTGCACAAGGAGGGAAAGACACAAAAGGTCATTGCAAAAGAGGCTGGCTGTTCACAGAGCTCTGTGTCCAAGCACATTAATAGAGAGGCGAAGGGAAGGAAAAGATGTGGTAGAAAAAAAGTGTACAAGCAATACGGATAACTGCACCCTGGAGAGAATTGTGAAACAAAACCCATTCAAAAATGTGGGGGAGATTCACAAAGAGTGGACTGCAGCTGGAGTTTGTGCGTATTCTGTCTTGAAGCACTGACGTATGCAAGACATGGGTTTCAGCTGTCGCATTCCTTGTGTCAAGCCACTCTTAGATTTCTAAAAATCCTTTCTTTGTATTGGTCTTAAGTAATATTCTAATTTTCTGAGATACTGAATTGGGGTTTTCATTAGTTGTCAGTTATAATAATCAAAATTAAAAGAAATAAACACTTGAAATATATCAGTCTGTGTGGAATGAATGTATACATTATACAAGTTTCACTTCTTGAATGGAATTGGTGAAATAAATAAACTTTTTGAAGATATTCTACTTATATGACCAGCACCTGTATATTTGGGTGTAGTTCTTAGTTCAGATTTTGCACATTTGCTCTCCTCTTTGTGGGGTTTTCCCATAATTTGGGGTCTGTAAGGTTGGTCTTCAGAAAGCATTTTTATTCTACCAACAAAAGCATCATTGTACCTATGGAAAATCGAAATATGAAGAATCGTGGTCTATAGTATAAAAATATTCAAAAACTCTCCTTAACAGCATTACTAGACATTAATAACACTTCATATGATAAAGATTATAATTGTATGATCATATATTTCTTATTAATGTATATTAAAGCTGTTGCAAAGGCAGTGGTTCTTAACTTTTTGTTGCACTGTGACCCAATTTTCACTAGGCCACCTCAGTCATGACCACTCCCTTGGCTGAGAAGCAGCCCCACACATGAATGGTCTCAGGATGCTTTACTGTTGGCATGACACATGACTGATGGTAGTGCTCACCTTTTCTCTCGACAATCTTTTTTCTGGATGCCCCAAACAATCGGAAAGTGGATTCATCAGTGAAAATGACTTTACCCCAGTCCTCAGCAGTCCAATCTCTGTTCCTTTTGCCGAATACCTTATGGTTTAGAATTAGAATTTAGTGATCACTGGTCATTGTTGGCACACCACAGCAAGATGCATTTGACCCATACTGTATGTGACATAGCAGGGGGCAGCTAATTCAGCACCCAGGGAGCAGTGCCTTGCCCAGGGTACCTCAGTGGTACCTTGCTGGTCAGGGACTCAAACCTGCAATCTTTCAATTACGAGTGTGCTTCCCTAACCATTAAGCTACCACTGCCCACAGAGAGAAGTGGCTTCTTTGCTGCCCTTCTTGACACAAGGCCATCCTCCAAAAGTCTTCGCCTCACTGTGCGTGCAGATGCACAAACACCTGCCTGCTGCCATTCCTGAGCAAGCTCTGCACTGGTGGTGCCCCGATCCTGCAGCTGAATTAACTTTAGCAGACAATCCTGGTGCTTGCTGGACTTTCTTGGGTGCCCTGAATCCATCTTCACAACAATTAAACCTCTCTACTTGAAGCTCTTGATGATCAGATAAACGGTTGATTTAGGTGCAATCTTACTAACAGCAATATCCTTGCCTGTGAAGCCCTTTTTGTGGAAAGCAGTGATGACCACACATGTTTCCTTGCAGGTGACCATGGTTAAAAGAGGAAGAACAATGATTTCAAGCCCCACCCTCCTTTTAAAGCATCCAGTCTGCTATTCTAACTCAATCAACATGACAGAGTGATCTCCAGCCTTGTCCTCATCAACACTCTCACCTGTGTTAACGAGAAAATCAATGAAGCAATACCAGCAGGTCCTTTTGTGGTAGGGCTGAAATGCAGTGGAAATTGTTTTTTGGGATTGAATTCATTTTCATGACAAAGAGGGACTTTGCAATTACTTGCAATTCATCGGATCACTCTTCATAACATTCTGGAGTTTATGCAGATTGGCATCATAAAAACTGAGGCAGCAGACTTTGTGAAAATGAATATTTCTGTCATTGTAAAAATGTTTGGCTATACAATATATGAAGAATGAAGGGTTGGTCATAAGGATATCATTTTGCTGTAAAGCATTTCCTGTTAAAGGAGTAGCATATCTTATCTTCAAGCACCTGGAAACCTGGCCCTCTTTTCAAATGTGTTACAAAGGTCGAGGATCTATGTGCATGTAGGCGGAGTCCTGGTGCGTGTTCCTGGCTGAAATGGTGAATCATAACGATTTATTGTACAAATTGTGCACTGAGTGCACTGAGTCCACTCTTACCAGTGTTTGGATCAAGATTGCCCTGATTGTGGTAAAAAGCGTTAACTAGCTACATGGCTTTAGAGCTGTCAGCATGCTGGGCCGTGGAAATCCTTTTCCTCTTCTCAGCAACAGAGCTACGTCAGGTCAAGTAACTGATCCCATATTCAGGTAGCCAGTGATGAGACGACACAGAATAAGACACACCCTTTCATATGTTTCCTGAAATTGAAAGGTGAGCTGAAGGTCAGTGTCACTCACTCCCTGGTACAAGGTAAGAACTCACAGCCCTTCCACTTTTGGAAAGAAAATCTAATGAGCATTTTAAAAGTGTTTATATTATTAAAGTGGTTCTAGGTTTGCAAGAAAGATGATTTGTGTAACAAGACGGGGAGTCATTTTCACCCGGATGCACATTTTCTAAAATTTCTAAAACATGATGCAGGACATTGCTTGATCTCAGTAAATTCATATGATAATGTAATCTGATTAAACTAAAAACAAAAAACAGTTACAAAAAATATTTTAATTTAATAATTTACAGGTCAATCAGTGTGAGATGTTTCTTTTTACATATATGCTGCCTATGCACTCTTTCTTAAAACATTTGGTTTCCCATGGAATTCACAAAAAAGAAGATGCAGTAATGACTACAATATTCTGCTTTTATCTAATCTTAATCTTTGAGTTTCAACCACAGACTGGGCCAGAAATTCAGAATATTGGATTGTGCCCTCTGTGTAATGCAGTTTCTGCATTTTGCTGAATGTCACATAGAATAGTTTTTAAATTCTTATATTTTATTCTATGCATACATGGCCAGGCGTTCTTTTACGAGTCTGGCAGATATCAAGAGGTACAGTTTGGATTGGTCAAAGAAATTAGGAAATGTACAAGTGAGGGAATGTACATTCATGTCCTCAAGTGAAGCCCTGAAGCTAACCAAGCCAGTCTTACTATAATGCTGGCGTTATACTGTACCATTAACATCTTCCACGAACGTCGTAAAGCATTCGTTTAGATGGTAGTGTGATGACGCTGTGTGTGACGCTTAAGCGGTTAACATGGGCTTAAAGAGTTAATGAATCGCGCTGCATTAATATCAATTATCAATTCGAAGTCAAGCAAACTCGGTTTGCCACTGGGCGGAACTCAGCGGATGGAAAACTGAATATACTAATCCACAGTAAATGCAATTACGCCTAGCTGCGTCTTCTTTTTATATTAATTATAATCGGGATTGTTGAATTTTAAATTTATTTGAAGTGTTGTCTCTGTTCAGTAGCATACTTCCGTAATCTTAAGTGCACTCATTTCATACAAATCATATGGAACTGTAGACTATATACAGCATTAGTGTAGCGCAATCGCCGATCCAATAACCAGTGATCGGTTTCTTACCGCGTAGCATATATAGGCAGGATAAAGTTATGACTAATCGTTATCCCTAAAACTGCCTAATTGATCGTTACGGTTATAGCTAGCTATGGTTACATTACATTGCATCCCAAATGTGCACGCTGTGAGTTAGCGCACTGTCTAAATCCTTTGCTGTCGTCATTAGTTTGATATATTTTTAAAATTAAATTTGAAGCACATACGCACGGTCGGTCCGGTATTGATCAAAACTGGAGCCTGTCTTATATTTGAGAAGGAAGCGGGTACAAAGAGCTATTTTTTCCTTTCCTTGACGTTTTGTGGAGCTTGTCCTGGGTAGATGTAACGGAGCAGGTAAAGGAGCGCTTGGTGTTGTTGGGGGATGGTAAAGTGCTGCGGCTGCAGTCTTTGACTGCTCGCCTAATGCAGTCATTTCTCGGCTGTATTCATAACACGTACGATACTGTAGCCTCGACTGCCATACTGATCCACTGCTCTCCAAACGCTCTATTCCAGCGCTGACTCTACCCAAGCCTTGCTTATTCCTGACTGCCTGCATTTGCGGACACAACATGGCAAGCACATTCACCAAGGTTTTCACCTCTAAGAGAACCGTGGGCATATTGTCACTAGTGGGTGCGGGATCATTGGCGACCGGGTACTTGCTGAACAGGCAACATGTCAGCGCTGGATCGCAGGTTCGGAGAATTTACCCTGCCAGGTAACCCACTTTACGCTCCTTGCCATTTATTCGTCATTTGAATTCGATTCTGATCAATTTCTCGTATAGGCTGAGTATGTTTTCTGAAGAACTGATGGAAAATTTAAAATGTTCCGCACCGTAATCCCACCACAGCGGAATGTCGCTCCTGTGATCAGTCCATCCTCTAGCGTTGCTGGATAGTGTGCTTGACATTTAATAATGGATTTAAGGAATTTAATGAATGGCATTAATCTTCGATTTTGTGGTGTGAAATAATTTTGATCTGTCTGCATGCTGGGGTCTTGGGAGATTGGCATGTTTTCTGGTGGGAATATTCTGGAAATTATTTCAAATAAAATCAGTTATTGGGGTTAATGAGTTCGCCCATATTTTAATAATATTTTAGTATCAATTTATTTTAACACAATGGCGACATTCATTCCAGTCTTTCTGAGGTTACATTTCTATTGAAAATTTTATTGTGAATATAGGCTATATGGCATTACAAACGTAAAACCTGCACGTAATTCCCCTGCGTTTATACAATCGTCCATATTATAAATACAATCGGAGTAGACGAACAATGGATTTTCACAACCACAATTATACATTTCTGGGGGCAATTTATCAGGGATACTAAGCTAACGTAGCCTGCCAATGCACATGCATGCCAGGAATGTCACTTCCTTTTGAATCACTTGATCTCTAAGATTCAAAATGGTGATATATGTGAATAACGTGTCAGTTTAAAAAATACAATAGTTAATTGTATAACTGTTTCCCGGCAGTGCGGAGTACCCGGATTTGCGAAAACATAACAACTGTATGGCCTCCAACCTGACCCCCGCTATCTACTCCAAGCTATGTGACAAAACTACCCCCAATGGCTACACCTTAGACCAAGCCATCCAAACGGGTGTAGACAACCCAGGACATCCCTTCATCAAGACCGTGGGAATGGTGGCTGGAGATGAAGAGACCTATGAGGTAACATACCTTCAGTACTGAGGATCAGTTGGGTGTGTTTGTGTTGGCCAGTGTCCGGAAGTCAAAAAGTAACATAATACGGAAAGATACGTATTTTCATCTGGGCAGAATAACATTCGTTTTTTTCCTCCATCCATCTATACTATTTATCCAGTACAGTGTGGCAGTAATCCTGATGCATGTCCCAGAATGGCACAGAGTACCAGACCGCACACCCTGGAAGAGATGAAGAATGATGTAATAAATGTAAAATTATGTTTATATAAGAATGACCAAAACGGAGCTGTATTAAAGAAGATGTGTGTTAAAGGCAATGATTCCATGAAAATATAGTGTAAGCTTCCAAAATAAAGCCATGCTTTCAGTCCTCACAAGCGACAGAGGAGGGAGGGGGTGATCTATGTTCTGTACCCCCCCCCCCGGATGTGGAACAGTGAACCTGCTGCTCTATTTGCTGGCAGTTCTATGTGAATTTCTTCATCAGGGTGAAGCTCTCTAATGCTCATAAATTGTGCTGCAGTCGGGGTGGGGGGTGGGTGATGTAAATTAAATTGCAGCTAAGGGTGGAAACATTTGACCTCTTGGTGTAACAGGCACGTGTCCCAGAAGCTCCCAGTGGAGACGTCAACGCTGCGGAGGGAGCCTGGGTTTGGGCTCTGCCGCGCTGGTCTGCTCATTCCCTACCTGCTTATTTCCAGACATGGACTCGGTTTTCACCACCACTGTATTGTTTACAGGTGTTTGCTGACCTTTTTAATCCCGTCATCAAAGAGAGACATAACGGCTACGATCCCACGACGATGATGCATCCCACCGACCTTGATGCCAGCAAGGTAGGTAGGATCAGAGGGAACAGCGTCAAACAGAAAAACACCTAACCTGGAAAAGGACCGTTTGCTTCCTGCGTTGAGGATTTTGATGGTGGATTCTCTCTCAGATCCGATCCGGGATGTTTGACGAGCGCTACGTGCTGTCCTCTCGGGTCCGCACGGGCCGCAGTATCCGCGGACTGAGCCTGCCGCCGGCCTGTACCAGGGCGGAGCGCCGGGAGGTGGAGCGGGTCGTGGTGGACGCTCTCAACGGTCTCCAAGGAGAGCTGAAGGGTCGATACTACAGCCTGGTGCAGATGACGGAGCAGGAGCAGCAGCAGCTCATCGATGTGAGAATGTCCCGCCACTGGAGTCTCCCATAGGTGTCCCACATGTGTCCCTCACATGTCCCATGCGTGTCTTATACGTGTCCCACATACACCGTATCTCTCAGAAACTGATATGACTGATATTTCACCAAGAGCATGGGAAGATTAATAAAAAGATAATAACCATAGATTTGAGCATAAAAAATAGATATTTTTGAGCCAGAGATATTTAGAAACATCGTATTTCAACAGAAGAGGAAAGATATTGTTAAATGGGTGTTTTTTTCCTCTTTTGGCTCTTTGTTTTATTTATGCAGGACCACTTTCTGTTTGACAAGCCCGTGTCTCCACTCCTGACCTGTGCTGGCATGGCGAGAGATTGGCCAGACGCCAGAGGAATTTGGTAAGTGTGGTTCCCTTCTCCAAGAACTGCAAACGACAGCTTGACTGTCATGCAGCTTTTTTGCGGTACATTTTTTCCCTTCGGAACAGGTGACACCGATTTGGTAAAAAATAATTTAAAATATTATTATCGAAGGCATGAACTGCCATTAGAAACAGAAATGCAGTAAAATAGGGCCTATCTGGGATGGACAGCATCTTTTTAATGACTGGACTGGCTGAACTACAAGTCAGGATGCTTGTTTCCAGTGTTAAGAGGATCCTGCAAGTTTATAATGGAGAATGACGGATTTACCCATGGTAGCTCAGGCCCAGCTCATTCCATTAGCAGATAGTCAGTGTAGCACCGCCCACTGCTGTCCTCCCTGACCACCTGTATCCCATGATGCTGTGTTTCCTTCTAAAAAATTCACAACAGGGTCTAAGTTGTCGCAACGAAAGAAGAACAGAAAGAAACAGCCTGCCATTAGAACTAGGCCATACGTTTTCCATCGGTCCCCTGGTTATCAAATAGCTAGTGTAGGTTGGATATCGCTGTTGATATATATTCATATACAGACACTCCTCAATTTCTTACGAACTTTCAACTTACGAACTTTCAGACATACGAACGAAGAGGACTGTAAGTTCAAATTGTGTTCATTGGGCTCCCGTTTCCTGTCCGCAGCATCAATTTTTTTTCTGTGCGCCAATTCTGCCTAGTATGACTTCTGGCCGCTACTCCCGCCACGCAGCAGCGTAGCGTGCGTACTCCCAGCATACTAGTTCTTTGTACTTGAGTATACCCTTAAAATTATGTTGAGTAACGACTTACGAACATTTCAAGTTATAAACGGCCGTTTGGAATGTAACTCGTTCGTAAGTAGAGGAGCGTGTATATCAGTATATGTGGGGACAGTGTGTGGCTTAGTGGGCTGGGATACTGTGTCTGTGATTTCACCGTTGATCCCTTGAGCAAAGTCCTTAACCCCAGTTACTCCAGGAGGTTAATTGGAGTTACCAAATTGCAAGTGTATGTATGTGTATATGCCCTGCGATGGGTTGGTGCCCCATCCTGGGTTGTTACTTGCCTTGCACCTGTAGCTCCAGACCCCCCCACAAGCCTGAATAGGATTAGCAGGTACAAGAAAAATTATGTATGTATGTTTGGATGGATGGATGAACTGGATTTATCAAATTGCCCTTAGATGTGACACCCCGTCCAAATTGGACAAGCAGGTTCAAAAAATGGACGGATAAAGCAGATGGTGTTGTAGGACCAGTTATTATTAGGGATGATTATTGTATATAAAAGGCAAAATGTCCTCTCCACCCATAGCAAGAAGTTCTCTATCAATCCCCTGTTCCTTTTGACGTCCATAAATAACATTTGGCCTTGCCGCATCAGTATCAACTCACTCTCCAGCAAGTCAGGGTCCCACTCAATTATTCATCATTTTGTCTCTTCTTTCACCACTGGAACAAGTCCTCCTCGCCTTCTGTATTTTTTAGGCAAACTGCATGCGCTTAAAAGTTTTTCAGACCTCGTAGAACCAAAATTATTGCCACTGCACAGGGAGCGACTAAGAGATGGAAGAAATAGAGTGTCTGCCCTTCAGATTACCGGAGCCTTTCTTATGGGCTGAAACAGGCACAACGATCAGAAGACCTTCCTCATATGGATCAACGAAGAGGACCACACACGTGTTATCTCCATGGAGAAGGGGGGCAACATGAAGCGGGTGTTTGAGAGGTTCTGTAAAGGACTCAAAGAGGTAAGAGACACCTCCATAGGCTGTATTGCACCAATGCACACGTGGGACTACAAAACTGTGATATTAAGTGTACAATGATCTGAACCCCATGAATTTGTTGCACATAGAATCGGTTCTTTTGGATGTGGATGTGTTTTAAGTTCCCAGCATGCACTGCTGTGACCTCTGACCTGTGCTGGTCTTATCAGGTGGAGAGGCTGATCACAGAGAAAGGCTGGGAGTTCATGTGGAATGAGAGACTGGGCTACGTCCTCACCTGTCCCTCCAACCTGGGCACTGGCCTAAGGGCAGGCGTCCACGTCAAGCTGCCTCGACTCAGCAAGGTACCTGCATGCTTCGAGCCCCTCCCCCTGCCCCCTAGTGGATTGTACGAGTAACGTCAGGTAGAGTTGTAGTGAAGGACACCTCATGGAAAATAACTGCTTCTGTAAAATGGCCAACTCTAAAACAGGTCAATTTGATTTGGATAAAACTATCGACATAGCAGAAAAATTACTTATTGCTAATTATGTTCCTGCTATGGCAGGACCCCCGTTTCTCCAAGATCCTGGAAAATCTGCGTCTGCAGAAACGAGGCACAGGGGGCGTGGACACCGCAGCGGTGGGGGGCACCTTTGACATCTCCAACCTGGACCGACTGGGAAAGTCGGAGGTGAGATGGCCAGCGGAAATCCCATCCTTGCATGGTGATATTTTATGAGTGCAGAGAAATCGTCTCGGTGAAGATCACTCAGAAGTGTGACCTAGGTCTCTGTTCTTGCATCTAGGTCGAGCTGGTCCAGATAGTGATAGATGGGGTGAACTACTTGGTCGACTGTGAGAAGAAGCTGGAGAGGGGACAGGACATCCGGATCCCACCTCCGATCAGTCAGTTCAAGTAGACTAACCTTGGAACCCAGCTTTGACTACTGCTGCCATATTCATGTTCACATAACTAAAGTGCTCTATACTCAACACTGAACATTGAACTTAATAAAGTATTCTCTGACACGCTGTATTACACTCCAAGTCTGGAGCTGTATTCTGCACTTGATATCAATATAGTCATCTTTCCATATCTGCGTGGGATTGGTTCCAGGACCCCCCGCAGATACAAAAATCCACAGATGCTGAAATTCCTTATATAATTTAATGTCGTATTTGCATAGACCCTATAAACATCCACCTATATACTTTAAATAATCTCCAGATCACTTATAATACCGAATACAATGTAAATGCCATGTAAATAGTCATTATACTGTACAGTATTATTTAGGGAATAATGACAAGAGAAAAAAAATAACTTTCTGGATTTATTATTATTATTTTAAAAATTATTTTCCATCCGTGGTTGAATCCACAAATACGAAATGCATGGATATGGAACCCATGGATACAGAACCCAAGGATCCGGAGGGCAGAACCCACGGATACGGAAAGCTGACTGTATTTATATTTTGAGAATGAAATCATGGGATAAAAATATACCAATTGTACTACCAGCATGGTTGGTTGATGTCGCATGAATATATACATTTATCAGAAAGTTGTAATCTATTCTACCTGCAATACATTCATCTTTTTTATAAATGTCTCTATACTTTTATATAATTATAAAAGTTCAATATTTTAGCTTTAGATGGCACCCAGTCAAGTATTTAATTAGTATTCTCTTAAATCCCCCTCACCCCTTACTAAACTGAAGGTCGTCCTTTCAGTTGCTATTTCTAAAAAAAGTGCTACATCGCCATGGTTACGGAACCATTTTCTGCTGGAACCACTGCTGCCCGAGTCATGTGACTGTAATATCAGTACTCCAGTGAGGATTCAAGCACTGATGAATACTGAGGCAGCCGCCATGAAATGTGTGTTTGTGTTCCCCATTACCGCTATCTTCCATGTCTGTTATTCATAAATAGCCATTATATATATAAAAATACTTAGTTTACATGAAAAGTACACAAGATGTATATATCATAATAGTATTAATGGCAAAAGTTAATTATTAATATATAATTACTATTATCTACCCAAAAAACAGGTTAAAAATCGCATCTACAAATAATAGATGTTTATGTACGGAGCACAATAAGTATCTCTGTGGCCCATGAACACCTCCAGCTATGGGCTCACGATATCACGTCGCGATATGTGAAATGTCTGAGGGCAATATTGCGATATTTATAAAACGAAAAAGGAGATGAAATTACCTGAAACAATAGCGAAATAAAACTGTACTCTAAAAGTCTACCAATAGACTGTATCAAATACATTGATGGTGTTGCCATAAGTTGTGTCAGAAGGCACAAAATAATGTGATTAATGTGCCTTTCACAATGATGGTGCTGAAACGATACACACCCCCCTCCAGCTCTGTGTTTGGGTCCATGTCCTGAACTTTGGGGTCTGCCATGACAGGACAGGATCCCGGACGGTCAGTGCCTCCCTGTCTAGGTGTCTAAATTGCACTTACTGTAATGTGTGAATATGTCTGTCCACCCCATGACAGATTAGCGTCTTGGACAAAGTGTCCCCCATGTCATCATCTTCCCAGGAAAATTCCCAGGCTCCCCAACAGTGATTCCAGAAATTAGTTGGCTGGAACTTATATATAACTGGAATTCGGCTAGACAAAGCAGCTGAAATTCCAGGTGACTATATCGTACGAGAAATCCCTCTCTGCAAGGTGAGAAGCCTGGTCCTTAATTACCACCTGCTGCACCTCCTGCTCGTGAGAGATCACAGATCAGCACTTCAGGCTCCCAGAAATTATTCCTTGCCGTTACCACCTCCTTACCTTCACATTTTCGTTCTGTATACAGAAAAATCTCAAAATTCATTTTAATAATAAAAATCAGGTCAGCGAGAGGAGAAATACTTCCCAAAATTTAACAGGCACTGGGCATATAAATAAATATAGAGTTTCCTGCCAGCAAATTTGTCTGCGGCTTGTTAAACTTTACAAGAACAAGATCCCTGCAGCAATAATTGAATTCAGGAAACAACAAATAACACAAGTGATTTTCATTATTACAAATACTCCATAAATACCACAGACACGCTTCTTTCCCTACTCTGTTAACATTTATGTCCATCTTCTGCATTTGTTCCTACAAGTCCAGTTTATCCAATTAGGACCAGCTTGATCTCATTATCAGTGGAATGCCTGTGGACATAGAGATGCTGATCAATCATGGGCGTGAGTTATGCGGGGGGTGGGAGGGGTTGTAACCCACCTAATAATCAAAACCAACCAATGCACCCTTAAATGGGTTTAGACCCCAACCTCCCCCTCCACCGATTCTCAACCCCAAGTTGTGCCCTTGTGATCAATCACCATGCTAAGGCCAAGCCCCGAAACTCCCTGTTCCAGAGATCACCACTAGCTTTTAGCTACTTCAATCATGTCCTGCATTGACTTCCTAATGGCTTATAACAGAATTAGCTTAGGTCAGCTGCCTTTAGCTTCACTTGAACGAAGAGAGGAAAGAGAGTGAGCCTGTACATATATATCCTAAAAGAGAGACATGAGGGGAGACTACAGACACTGCGTTCATGATTATATGGTACTTCAGACTCAAAGACAACGGCATGTTCTCAAGAGAGAGACACTATCATTGGACACTGACACAAATACAGATTGTCCACGAGGGACCCATCTGCCAAAAAAATAAAACTGAAATCTCCCAGTCAGGTTAACAGTGAATACCTGTTTTATAAAGCCCATTCATTAAGTTATTACAGAGAAGGATCTGATTCTAACCACCAACTTTTATCTCTCTGTGCTCATCAAAACCTTTGGGTCAGCGATTTTGAGTATATTGAGTTCTAAATTGATGACTTTTAAATAAGCTATTAGATTATCAGATTTCAAACTAAATGGCTTCAGGCCAAGACAGCGGCGGTCTCGGACCCTGCTTCTCATCCTGGGAAGAACCCTGCGCTACATATAACACACAAACTGTTCATGACTCAACACACTAGTGTCTCATATCCTCATATTCAAATGGTCATCATGTAGAGAAATGAATCCTTTCTCCCGTTGGAAGCTACTATTTCTATCATATCTGGATGGCACAAGGGCTGCGCTTTTGCAAACTGATTATAAATAACAGAGAAAGTCTTACTATGCCCTGATAAATATCTCCTCACTCTCCATCCAACACTGACAGCTTCAGCAAGCCAGGGCCCTCTTCGGTTGCATGTCCCTGCTCTTTCGGCTCTCTCTCTCTCTCTCTCTGCACACTGATGTAATTCAGGTATCTGTGTCACTTTCTATTTGGAAAGATAGTTGCTTGAATGGGCTTGTTCTTGACCATGTGATTATGACTTTTCGGCTGCATTTCAGCAACTGTCTTATAGAAATTCTAGCTTTAGCCACTGTATGATAACCAGCACATGCAAGTGACCAGTTATACAACTACAGATTAAATCAGATTAATTAAAAGGTATCTTAACAGAACAATCACTTGCAATGAAAGAAATGCACTCAAAATATGTTTCCACTCATACCAAATTAAATCAATGGCTGCACCCTGACACTGACCAATTAATGTGCCTTGACATTTCCTATGAGTGACTCATACAGACAATGCCATGCAGCCACAATAAAAGCTACTGAGAAAGTGACCCGTGTAAATACTATTTGTTATAAACAGATAAACTGAGCTGAGCTGTGATTTCATCACCAAGTCAGCAAAATATTCAGCCCAGACTGCTGACTCACATAAAAACCGTACCACAGATTGGTAACACTTTACTCGAGATAGGCACACATAATATACTATGGTAACACTTTTCAATTCAGTTCCTTAGTAACTAAGTAGCAACTTGCTTACTACTAAAGTACCAATCGTGAATAAATACAGTTTGTGGTTAATTAATACATTAAGTAAGAGTTACTTCATGATTCATGTAGAGTATAGTATATTATTTTTGCCTCCTGAAATGAAGTGTTACCCACAGATCTACAGACTTTCAGATCCCATCTCCTATCAATCAGCTGTAGCACAATCAGAAGCCTTTCAGTCCAGTTGCACCTTCAGTGGCTTATGTCAGGCTGATGCTCCACATCAGGGCTTCTTAGCTAGTTTCCGCTGGATCTCCCCACACTCAGATCTCCATTAGAGTTGATTTGTCACTCCATTAAACGGGGTCTAATTTGTAGTAACTGGAATTAATAGCATACTTTATATGTTTGGCTCATACTGATGTATTTAGTCATAAAATTAATTTTGAACATATTTAACAGTGTATATTTTTCATATTATTTATTATAAACACCCAGCTTTATCTGCATGCTGCAATGCCTTGTCTTCAGACCCAGCATGGTCACCATGGAAACTGAGCCATTTTCAGCTAGAACCACTAGTGGCCCAGTCATGTGACTGTGATGTCATTACTCCTCTGAGGATTCAGATATCATGAATACTGAATAGTTCCACAGAGAACTGAGAGTTTGTCTTGTTCCCCTTGACTTGATGTAACACTGTGAATCTAGTCTTCTGTTTCTGAAGTTATTTTTGATATAAACATACCGTATCAACATTTTGGTGCTTTGGGGTAAGGGCCTCATATACTCTGCCATCTGTTGTCTTTGGCTGGTTGTTTCTATGGCCTTGAAGTTTAATGATGCCCTGGTTTTGAAGGTGTCTGTACATCTCTTTCAGTCTAAGCAATGGAACACTCTAGGAAGACTCTACAGTTTAAAAGCAAAAGTTCCATCAGAACAATGCATGTTTTGAGGAGAGTTTACAAATTTTACAATGACCTAAAAAAATCCATCAGGTTTTCAAGAACCTTTCTCTTCCAATGGCAGCCATTGTAATGAGAGCCTATGTCAGGAAACACAGGCACAAAGACGGAGGCTGCCAACTGCCCAGAGGGCTGCTGGGACAGAAAACCCTCCATTTAGAGCTACCAGGTTTTGGAAGGAAGGGAATGAACAGGCTAATGTAGGGAGGTGGTGTGAGAGTGCCAGAGAGCCCCGAGACCAGGCCGAAAGAGGGGGCTCCGGAGGTGTGAAGGAACAACAATGGCCCCCCAGCCACCAGCCTGGAGCCTGTTTCCATCTGGCTCTGCTTATCCAGACTGTGCAGTAGCTCTGTGGGGATCCTTCTGCATGCCAAACTGCGTTGCTTCATTTGGGCCCTTCAGAGATAAGGTCAGCAGACTATGGATTTGGTCAGAAGCACATGGACTACTGCAGCCTTATTGACCATAAGGGATATTCAGTAAGGGATAAGGGATATTACCACCTGAGATTTTATACATTATACAAACAGTTTATTTAAGGAAAAGGAAGAGTGGCAAAAACATGGTGTTTATTTTTCAGTACAAATGCTTTTTCCTCGGGTGGAGCAACACTAGGGTAACAGTAGTGTGTTCTTTAACAAATAGGACAAACACAACAGCCATACTGTAAGGCAATCAGGAGACCATGCCAGAGGTGCCAGGTTTCTCCCTGCAGACACAGAGACATCGTTAGCTAAAGAGCTATGCTTACATCGGGTGTGTACACGGGGGCGGGGCCATAGGGGCAGTGGGCCCAGCTACAAGCTGATTGACTCCAGAGGGCTGCAGTTCCTGTCCCTCACTAATTCAAAACATATAATTGGCTAATGATTCTGTATGAATTATCGCCACCCTCTTATGATCTCCACCTTAAGAAATCCCCTGACCCACATACAGGAGGACTGTGAGACTTTTGACAATTAGACTGCACTTTGTTACTTTGACGGAAACACATTGAGTCATCCAACCTCCCCCCAAGTGCTTACCCCTGTGCTCCAGGGGGAGGTCCCCCTCATAGAGAGCCATAGCCAGGGCCCGTTTCTGCTCGGCCCCCAGCTCAGACCACTGCTCCTCAGTCACAGCAGATGCCTGCTCCACAGTCAGCCAGGAGAGCTGGGGAGAGCTGAGCGCCACCTGCAGGCCAACATTCAAAAAAACAAGAAACACTAGGTACAGTTCACTCCCATTTAATTTTCTTAAATTCCTGGGTGCAGTAATTATGTCTATGTCTAAATGGAGATAATTACACGACCTGTTATTACTGCCCAAATATTACGCTGTTTAGTGACAAAACATTTACCAATTTCACTGCAAGTAAAACATTCATTCGTTATTCAATCTGCATTCCTAATTAATGAGCTGGATGGGCCACTTATGAATGCCGATGTATTGTTTTTCTTATCGGTGAAAAGCGGAGAGATCAGGAATTCTGAACGCTGTAGGGATCCCTGTGTGTAATCTTGCAGCAGACATTCAGTTCCAGCTCTGGCAGAGAATGGGGTCTGTTGCCATGGAGATTCTATTACGGGGGAACTCCTACAGAGAGCTTTTCTACACAGCCAATATAATCTCCCAGCCATGTGATCTGAGGTCACAGTAATACTAAACCAGGAAGGACAATTCTCATCGGCAGAAGAAAATGTCTACTGTGAAATATGACATGTTTCAGGAACGTGTGTGGAATACTTATACATATTATGTATTATAAATCAAATCCGGTGGTTTTCAATGCCGGTCCGCACACATTGGATGTCAATAAGCCAAATGGATTCTCCCAGTACTAGATGTCATCTGTATGAAAGAGAGGTACTTCAAGACCCGCGGCTCATAATGGATCTGAAAGCACTCACCGCCATCTTGGTGGGTGGGATCAGAGCAATAACTTCTGGGGTCAGTCCCTCCACCTGCTCCCTCACCAGCGCAGACAGCACTATGTCTGGTAGTCCCACTGATGGGGGAGGCACAGGTGCACTTGGTTCATCCGAGTCACCCATGCTGGTTCCAGTGAACCACCCCACCAGCGGTCAGCCAGAGCATACCTGCCAGGTTTCCAATCTCGGTGAAGATCTCAGGTCCCCAGCTGCTGATGGAGCCGAAGCCTTGAGGACGTGAGAGCTGAGAAAGCAGAGCTTCCGTCTGCTGCTCGGAGCATGTTAGGTGCAGCTCTCTCAGGAACAGGGTCGCCATGCTGACCAAAAGGCAAACAACCGCATTCCTACGAGCCTCATTTGTAGCTGCCAGAATTAACCGTATAAAAGTTTGTTGAGACTTTTTGGTCTTTCCTTTTTGTCTGACCTGAGATGTCCGGGGTCCAAGCGGCTGATTTCCATGGGACTAAGTCCACACAGGAGGTTCCCAAGAGACGCCAACTCTGTAGCTTCCAGCTCCTCCAGCTTCAGGTCACTATGGCGTAGAAAACTCATCATGGCTGCCCTCACCTGATGCAAAGATGGCAAGGAGTGTTACATACAGATAAGTGTACTGAGTGGAGTGGTGCACTACAATGCAGCAGAAGAGTCTCCATACTTTCTTAGGTGTCCATCCCCTCCAGGCACCGAGATGAGTTACTATCCCCAGGTCTGCCAGGTTGGCATCCTGAAGTTCCCTTTCACTCATTTCCGTCACCAGACAGCCAAGTTCCAAGATCCGCTCACGGGTCAGGCTTTTCGCTGGACCGTAGGACTGCAGAAAACAAAACCCACCCACTACAGTCCATTCCACTCAAAGCCATTATGGACTGCAGCGATTTCCCAGACTTTTCTCTCTTTATGCCCATTTCTAGAAAAATTTAAGCAAAAAAACAACAAAAAAGTTGATCTTGCGTGGAATAGATGAGGCCAACCCTAATGCCGATTTTATTATTAGTATGTCAAGCCAAGGACCAGTTTAGTAAGGTCCAAGCCTTACATTAATTCATCTCAGCATCAGATAGATTGCTTCCTGTTTGTTATAAGTCTCACTGTGGGGGACAGACCTGGCGGAGTCGCGCCCACAGCGCCCGACGCTGTTCCGGACTGAGGGAATCATCCTGAGCCAGATCCTCCACACAGTTGGCCAGCTCCTCCTCCTCCATCCGGCCCAGCTGAGTTGCTGTCCAGGCCGAGGGAAACGTGCCCTTGATATCTGCACAGCCCGGGACTGGTTCTGCTTGCCGATACATTTGCAGGGGATCAGACACCAAAATACGAGCCCCACAAGGTTATGTTAAAAAAACAAAGTCAGGTGCCTCCTCACCTTTCCTCCGCCTGCCCCGTCTCCGGACGATGCCCCGGACCAGGTTCTCTCTCTTCTCGACTAGCTCCCCCAGAGGCTTGCAGCTCTGGCCCACCTCGCTGTTCTCAAAGCTCTTCTGGCTCTCCAGGACTTGCTCTACCACATCTGGTCTCAGCACATCCTAATGGGAATACACCACTGGTCCATTACCAGCAGACACACTATCGAGGGTGGGGTGTGGGCATCGCCATGATGACAAGCCATGTCCTCACCAGGGGAATCGACGCAATCTGAGAGGGTGAGAGGGCAAACAGCAGCCTGCCAGTGTGTTCCACTTCCTCAATGGTCCAAGTCGCTGGGTCCCTGTAGCACACAAGTAAACACAGACAAACGCTGAACGAAAGGAGTCTGTATTTAACTTTGGATAACTTGTCGGATTTAAGGTAGTTTGGACTAAATGTAAGTTAACAAAGATAAAGTCCATTTAAACTGGAGTACCATAAATCCAACAATTTATCCGGCTAAGCAAGAAAACCCATCTCATTTGACCAAATAAAGGTCATGAAAAGTAGGGAAGGGCAGAGTCTCCACACCCCAGCAGGTCTCTCTGGGTGAGGATCCTGGCCATCTCCTTCATGGTGTCCTGGGGCAGGCAGTAGCCCTTCATCTCATCCAGCCTCAGCCTCAGAGCCTCCCGCTCCACTTGTCCGAACGTATCCCTGTCCAAGAAGGGCATGAGTGGACCCAGGAGGTCTAGAGCAGCTCCAGAGACATCCTCTTCCTGAGAGATAGCCTACAGAGAAAAATAGATGTAAACCTTAACTATATCTATCATGAAGAGCAGTGTTTCTCGCCCTAGTCCTTAGGGTCCCTCAGATAGTCCACATTTTTGCTCCTTCCCAGCTCCCAGCCAATCAAAATCGCTGAATGCCTGTTTCAAGTGTGCTGGGGGCCGGGGGGAAGTCGGGTTGGGAAACACTGATGTAGAGTTTAACCACAATTTAACTCTGGAGAGATAAAACCCTAAAAATAGCTAAATAGCACTGCACTGAGACTCATAATAGTACTATACCATGTTCCAAATTATTATGCAAATTGTACTTTAGTGTCATAAAGATTAAATATTTTTAATATTTTCAGGGCTCTTTGGACCACTGAAATAAATCTCGGACACCTGTGATAATTCGTTTGCCAGGTGAGCCCAATCAAAGGAAAAACTACTGAAGAAGGACGTTCCACATTATTAAGCAGACCATCATTTTCAAGCAATATGGGAAAGAAAAAGGATCTCTGCTGCCGAGAAGCATGAAATAGTTGAATTCGTAGGACAAGGTATGAAAACCTTCGATATTTCACAAAAACTTAAGCGTGATAATCGTACCGTCAAGACATTTGTGGCTGAGTCAGAGACACACGGGTTTGTGCAGATAAAGGCACAATGAGGGAGGTTACTGCCAGACAAGTACATGGGATTAAGAGAGCAGCTGCTAAAATGCCATGCAAACAGGTATTTGAAGCTACTGGTGCCTCTGTAGTCCCACAAACTTCAAGGTGCAGGATCCTCCAGAGGCCTGCAGTTATGCATACACCTTCTACTCGGCCGCCCCTAACCAATGCTCACAAGCAGAAACGGCTGCAGTGGGCCCAGAACTACATGAAGACTAATTTTCAAACAGTCTTGTTCACTGATGTGTGCCGTACAACCCTGGATGGTCCAGATGCAGGGGCGCTGCTAAGGATTTTGGGCCCCATGAAAAGAATCTTGACAGGGCCCCCAACACAATTTTATTGGGGGCTTCTCTGGGCCCCCTCTCAGTCATGGGCCCCGAGAATCGTCATCGTTTACCCCCCCCTTTACAGCGCCCCTGTCCAGATGTATGTAGTGGTGGATGGTTGGTGGATGGCCACCATGTCCCAACAAGGCTGTGACGTCAGCATGGAGGTAGCAGAGTCATGCTTAGGGCCGGAATCATGGGGAGAGAGCTGGTCGGCCCCTTTAGGGTCCCTGAAGGTGTGAAAATGACCTGTGAAAAGTATGTGGAGTTTCTCACTGACCACTTTCTTGCATGGTACAAAAAGAAGAACCGTAACAAAATCATCTTCATGCATGATAATGCACCATCTCAGGCTGCAAGGAATACCTCTGCATCATTGGCTGCTATGGGGATAAAAGGAGAGAAACTCATGGTGTGGCCCCCATCCTCCCCTGACATCAATCCCATTGAGAACCTTTGGAGCAAAAGATCTATGAGGGTGGGAGGCAGTTCACATCCAAAAAGCAGCTCTGGCAGGCTATTCTGACATCCTGCAAAGAAATTCAAGCAGAGACTCTCCAAAAAACTAACAAGTTCAATGGATGTAAGAATTGTGAAGCTGCTATCAAATAAGGGGTCCTATGTTAAAATGTAACTTGACCTGTTAAGCTGTTTTTGATTGAAATAGCTTTTGGCTTCAGTAAATATAACCTCCTAATGCTGCAAATTCAACAAATGACCATTTTCAGTTCCTTACAACCTATAAAATATTTTGAAACTCTGTTGAGCGTAATAATTTGGAACAGTGCATTTTAAGTTTTTATACTCTAATGGTTGATGACTCAAAAATTGTGCTGACTGTCATTTGCATCGACTATTTAGGAAAATCTGAGAAAAATATCATTTGCATAATAATTTGGAACGCGGTGTATAGCTTCAGCTCAAAACTTGTCATTCAGGCGGATTGTTGTTTTGAAATTGACGATTAAGTGGGTTTGTGTTCCCTGTTATCGACTGCTTGGTGCCTGTATATCCTGGTATACGCTCTGGGCTTACCATGACCCTGATCCTGATAATGGACAGCTCTAAATAATCCTGTTTATAAACACAGAGTGACATCAGAGGGCGTTCCCATGAGCAACCACTTCAATTTATAAACTCAGAAAGCCCCACTGAGAAGAGATTTCCCCACTGTCATGTTTTCATTTGTGGATCCCGCAAAGATGCTCTACGCACCAGAATGGCAACGGCCCTTTCTGCCAAAGCCGCCTGCTTGTAGCGTGGAAACCGGAGGAATCCGCCGATGTCCCGGCGGATGTGGTCGAGAACGGCCATGAAGGACGCGTTAGAGAGGCTCTCGAGCAGCTGCACTCTGAGAGCCACCAGAGACACAAGTGAGATAATTAAGCTGTCAAAGCAGTGCAGGAGAAAAGCGTGGAGAAACGGGAATTATGGGAACGTTTCTTACGGTAATCCTGCAGAGAAGGATGGGGACAGGATATTTAAATCACTCCTTGGTCTTTTCAGAAGCTCCTCCACAACGCATTTTCTCTGGAAGGAACAGAGGAATTAGAACAACAAAATCAAGTTCTGCAAAACATACTTTGCTTGGACCATTAATATCTGACACTCAAGTCGCAATTCTTGCCCGAACATATCTTAAAAATTCAAAAGATATTAGAAGTGTTCTTTGAATGTTTTGTCATAGTGAATTTCCATACCAAAGATGGTGTCATCCCTCCTGGCAGTTCAGTGACCAGGAACAGCAACTCCAAGAAATCAGACTCATTGGCCCAGAGCCTGAACCAATCACAGCTCATCCCACCAGCAATACGGCCCAGGGCCCTACAGTCAAAACCAACACATGGAAGAAATGAAAGGCCAGTAATGTGGAGAAAATCTGTTATGGTTTCTATGCACATTTAATGTGTTTTGGCCAAAAATGGACCAAAATTGAACACATATTCATGGTGGCAGTGTCCTGTGGAAGACGGTTAACTGATCAGATTATAAACCATGTCAGTCCAAGGAAGATGCAGAAATTTAAGAGTGCTGCATTTCTCACTGGGCACTGCTGATGCTAACTAGCAGACTGTCACTGAATTAAATAAAAGTTCATTAGCAAATCACAGCTGAACTATAACAAAGGTCAGCCTGTCTAAGGTGACCCTTGCCTTAAGTCCTGCGCTTCCTGGAATAGGCTATAAATTCACCACGACCCTGTACTGGATAAGCGGAATTGATGGATTTATGGATGGATGGTTCTCTCACAATTGGAAATCTTGTCTTATAAGGGAGGATAGCCAACTGCAGCTGAGAATGTAGGATTAGGCCAAGCTGGTTTTGATTACCTTACAGACTGTCTTGTTATGTTTGTGGTTTGAAGGATCTTCTTGAAAATGAGCTGAGCCTGAGAAGAGGACCAGAGACAGAATTTGAGGAAAATGTTCTTATGTTCTAAAACTTGTATCTTCTCCAGCACATTCTGTGACAAAATCCCTTCAAAGCTGACAGTAGCCATTTATAAAGCCCTTCAGGCCTCTTTCAATAGCAGTGTTCTTCACTAATAAATTGTTCATAAATAAGGAATAAATACAGTCGATGCAAGTGGCAGGAAAGGCGTGTCACAGTCAGCAGGGCTACCTGCTGGGGAGACCAGGGCAGGTGTTTGTAGGTGGCAATGGACCTCAGGACAGCAGGGCCATCTAACGCTAGAGTCAGCATCTTCAGGGGCATGTAGGGAAGGAGACACTGCAGTCGCAGGCTGGTGTTTCCTGAGATCTTCTCCAACGCCTTTGAAAACACAATGAGTATGGAGACTGTCCTATACAGGAAGCTAAATCACTGGGCAGATGGGGCGGGGGGGCGGTCAGCTGTGCCTGGACTTGGACCCCCCCCCCCCATGGTGGCATCTGGGCAGAATCAGGATCAGTGGAGCTATTTAGCTGTGAAAACTGTAAAACAGGCAGTGACGGTGACACACTGCAAGGGGACAACATCTACAGGATATAGTTTGGAAACCCCAGGTTTAGGGGAATTAGCTACTCAGGGAAACCCGCGGGTACCTCCTGGAGGATGCCGTGCAGCACGGCTCTCTGGGTAGGCGTCGGCAGCCTGGACAGGAGAGTGCGCCAGCACCGACAGGGGGACCGTTCCCCAAGCGTGGGCCCGGACAGGGCCCTCAGAACCGAGGGGGACAGGCCCTTCAGGAGGGGCTGTAGCCTGCACAGCTCACCCAGCCGGAGCTGCAGAAGGGGCAGCGCCAGGACATACAGTGAAGGACCTGGACCATTTACCTACTAGAATCCAAAAGCAGAGCAATCTAGAGAGACCTTTACTGTTTTCCTTCAAGACCCTGTGATGTTTCTTTGGAAAGCAGGACGACAGAGCATGGCGGCGTGAGCAGGTCACTTACGTTTACTTCTTGAGTTAGCTTTGTTAAAATCCTGAAAGCCTGAGAAAACAGCAGTAGCTGAGTTGGTCAGAGAGGCTAAACATGAAACCGTTACTTGTTTACGTTTAAAAGTGACTACAGCATACACCATTACAAAAAATCAGGGTCCTACTTAGAGAACTTAAGATAGATTACTGTGCCCTGAGCAAGTTACATTTTACATACACTGCTTGGCCAGTCACACTTTAATATTTTGTTGGACCGCCTTTAGCTTTGATTATGGTGTACATTTGTCATGCCTCTCAACATTTATTTTCATCCAGTTTTGCATTTATTTCTCATGGCGAACTTGTATTGATGATACGTGAGTTGAACCACCCCGCCAATTCTTCTTCAGCACATCCCAAAGACTTTCAATGGGCTTAAGCTCAAGCCTCTGTGGTGGCCAATTCATGTGTGAAAATGATCCCTCGTGCTCCTGAACCCCTCGTCCACAATTCGAGCCTGAGAATATGCCCGTGCCATTAGCAAAGAAAAAAAATCCATTCATGATGGATGGAGGTGTAACCTGGCCATTCAGTAGATTCAGGTACTCGGCTGACTTCATTTTATTGCTGCATAACGTTGCTGAGCTGTAATAGTGATCCAGTCATTGGCTTTTAAGTATTTCCTGATTTAAATTCAAATGGCAGCTTTTTCACTGGGTAGACTGGGCAGTGTATTTATTGGATGCTTTTATCCAAAGCAACTTGCAGTGAAAGGTTAACCACTGCACCACCATGCTTCCTCGATTCTAAAATACCAGTTTATAAATTAAAAATTCATAATAATATGTAATCACTATTCTATTAAGAATTTACACTAAAACAAACTAAAAATAATAAAACATATTAAAAAAAAATAAAAAAAATTGTACAATACAAATGTCAGTTCCTGTATACAGTGGGTACGGAAAGTATTCAGACCCCCTTCAATTTTTCACTCTTTGTTATATTGCAGCCATTTGCTAAAAT
>JAODLC010000007.1:5892717-5942427 GCA_026781145.1 Hippopotamyrus pictus
AAATGATTTTAGCAAATGGCTGCAATATAACAGAGTGAAAAATTGAAGGGGGTCTGAATACTTTCCGTACCCACTGTATGTCCAGGAGGTGGCGAGTTTGAGTTGCCTTCCTGTTTGTTGTGGTATTGCTTGCCTCGCAATCTCTTACATCAAATATCTGAAAGACTCAGAAGCAGGGGTGGGTGATATGACCTACAATTATTATCACGGTATTTCTCACTTTTTGGAGAGTGATGGTATTATATCACGGTATTACTTTTTTCCAAGTTTTATTAGTATGTCTTGAATGAATGAATTAGTATGTCCTGTCCCTTAATATAAATTAAAGAAATATTTTATAATATATTAAGTACACTTTAATTGCTAATTTACATTTTAATTAGAGTTGGGTTTGGGCAGTTTTATTTCGAAACAATACAAAAAGTGAACAGTGCACTTTACTTTTCATTTCTAAATAAACGCAGGGCTATCAACTTTGGTCAGCTGGCTGGAGTGAGATTTTTAATTCGAGACAAGTCTGCACACGCATTTACATGTATGTAACAGTTTTTTTTTTATCTTGTATATGGTCTGCAGGGTTTGCAAACTACCCCAGCGCTTTTGAGACTAATTTTAGGTTGCATCAGAATATTAAAAATTTGCCGGACAACTTCTACAATAATGTAAAACAAAATCATCAATAACTCAATTTATTAAACATTTTATAAAATAATGCGTTTGAAAACTTTTCAGCTGTAGGATTTCAGAACACAGCAGCCACTCTGTTAGGAACATTACGGCTTTTTGGGTGAGGGTGTTAGATTCGCTGCCATTATTAACACTAATGGCACCTTAGTACAGATAAAAGGGCTGCTTAAGCAGCACAATAACACTGGTAATGACTATGTTACCGGTGTACTGCCCACCCCTAGTGACACTGAATGAATGAATGAATATCGCACTTTTGTACTTCAATAATCATTATTGTGTGTATTAAAGGATTAAAGTGAGTGTAGCAAATATGTTGCAATTCAGAGTTTTTGTAATATTCTACTATCCGGAAAATTCTGTTATGCAGCAGTGCACTGGTCTCGACATTCCTGGATCCAAGACCTTTCAATGCATGTTTAAAATCAGATTCATGTAATTTTTCTTGGGAAATTCAGAAAGCTGTCTGGAACCTCTGCAATTGATCAATATATCTCCCGGCCCACGGGGCAATGTCTGTCTGGACAGGACAGTGTTCTGTGACTCTTACCTGGGCCGGGGGGTAGCTGGGCAGACCGGGCTGGGAGAGGATCTGCAGGAGTCTGGGGGCAGAAAATGGCTGGAGGAAAGAGGCCCCCAGATGAGGCAGTAGGCCGCGGAGTGCGCTCAGCTCCTGTGGGGACAGGCTGCTGGCGTCGAGATGCCTGACAGCGAGGGCCAGCCAGTGAGACAGCTGAGAAGATCAGCCAGTAGCGGAGAGCGACAGTTAGGGCTTAGGGGAACAGTTAAAATATCTCAGGATGATACCTGATAACAAATTATCTGAGGATGTTATCTGATGACAGAACACTGGAGGATGCAGTGTGTCGTGTGGAAACAGCTGATTCAACATGTCGAAAGCTGTAAACATGACGTCCTTTTGTACTGGCCTTCCATTACTCCATGGTCAGGCTCGCTCGGGGCCTGATTCGCCAGAAATAACATGGTGATAGGTCTTAGTGGACCCTGCTTGTACCTTCAGAAAGTTCCACGTGCTACGTAGTGTGGAGCAGAGGCTAAGGCTAAGCTAGCCTTTTCACAGCTGGTGTAAGCACAGAAAGTGGGTGCATCGGGTGTGGAGATAAGTGAGAGCAAATTGCGTGGTGGTGACTTGCCCCCCCCCCCCTCACCCGGCCTGTGGAGCTGGCATGTCCCTCTGACACACACGTGGCCAGCTGGCGCCACAGCGGCGGCGAAACCATGAGAAGCTGGTGTAGCTCTTCAGGGTTCAGGTAACACGCCAGAGTCCCAAGCCGACTGGAGAGAAAGCAGGCGTCTGAGCTCACCTGGCCACAAGCGGCTGTGTCGCATGTGGACAGAGGGCAGCGTTCTTACCTTACATCCACGCATGTCAGGTTCTTACTCTTGCTGAAAACGGTGCGCAGGACATGGCGCCCCCTGGTGGCATCCAGGCTGCTGTTGCCCAGAACCTCCACCAGGGGACTGAGCTAAAGGATAAAAATCAGTCAGGATCTATTTATATGCATGACTCATTTTCAGATGGACACCAGGGGTACAGCGTTACAGCAGCATTCCAAGGAACTGACCTGCTGCACTGTTAGCCTCTGGAAGTAGCAGACGGGGACATACGGAAGCAGCGGGAGGATGGAGCTGAGGAAGTACGCTGGCCAGGACGGGACTTCTTCGACAACTTTGGTCTGCAGGAGCCGCTTGACAAAAGCTCTTTTCTGTGGAGACTTCATCTCAGAGCTGTGATCACGAATAGCCATTAGCCTAATACACAGAAGAGCACCAGTGGGAAAATGGCCTCTTTTCTTCAAGTATTCCGTGAAGTACATACAATATCACATTGTTGTTTAACATCCAGTGAAGCACATCCATCCACTAATGCAGTGTTGGCTGACACCACTGAAGTACATCCACCAAATCACTGCGGCTTAACATCCACTGAAGTACATTCACTGACACACTGCGGTCTAACATCCAGTGAAGTACATCCACTCACACACTATTGTCTAACATCCAGTGAAGTACATCCACTCACACACTATCGTTGACCATTAGGGAGGTCGGGAAGGTCATGATATCGGAAACAGACATGAATGGGATGAACTGTGAGAGGTCTACAAAGAGGTCAGGAGTCACACGGGTGAACTTGTGAATGAAAGCAGAGGTCATCGTCTCCATGGCTTGCTGTTCCTTCTGGGATGCCTAAGAACAAACAGTCAAGTCAAACACACTAATTAAATTAAAAGAAATTCAACAGAGCACCTCATATTCATATGGCAATACTCCCATTCAGGGCTACAGCGTATGCCAGTAAGGATGTCAGAACATGCAGAGGAAACCCACCACAAAAATTGGAAAAACTGAGACTGAACTCTTCTGTTACGGTGACACTCGAGGGGCCCCCCATCTCTACAGGTAATCACTTTAATACAGCAGACCGAGGCTTGTCTGTGAGTTCCCGCTCTGTTTGGTCATCGCTTCTCTGAATTGAGGTATTTCTAGTAATTCTTCTGCCCGCTAAATGTCACTCACTCGCAGCTCTGCCCCCCCACCTGGACTGTTTCCACCTGCAGCTGGTCCCAGCTCTGCCCCCCCACCTGGACTGTTTCCACCTGCAGCTGGTCCCAGCTCTGCCGCATGTGGGACAGGAACCTCTTCACAGCGTCCTTCTCAGCGGTCATCACCAGCGTGCGGATGCTCTCTCTTGGCATCTGCAGGTACTCCTGGACAAAAGAGGCTCCTGCTTTCAGCTTCACGCCCTGGAACTGTTGCAGTGGCAACATCGTTTCGTCAGAAAGTAGACATACCTGGAACAGGACCCTTAGGGCTGACGAGTTGTCCTCCCTCTGGATGAGGTCCCACAGAACAGGCTGTAGGAGGACAACACAAACTGCCAGGCCATTCTGACACTCTAGGGACACAATCAAAGCTTGTCGAAGGGTATGTATACCCATGTGCAGCTCTGGAAAAAATTGAGACCACTCTATATTTCTTTTAAATATGCATTTTTAAATCCTGGTTTGATCCTGGTTCTGCTGGCAGAAGGTTACACTCAGCGGCCGGTCGCTTTAAGGCCCAAAACTCCTAAGACAGCAGTACACAAGAACAAGGCGAAGCAGGAGACACGACCAGGAACGACCAGAAACCAACCAGGTAATCGGTGGAAGCGACTTTCTAATGCCAGAGAAAAAAGTCTATATTTCACAAAGGCGCCTACCCATAAACTGAGAAAAGAGTGGAAGCTAAAGGTTTTGCTGTGGTCTCTTAAATTTTCCAGAGCTGTATATGGATAATCTATGGTTAAGCGGCTATCAGTGTGAGAACATTAACGTTATGCGGTACGACAAGAGAACAGGATGGAAACACAATGATCCGCATTTTCTCCACTTTACTGGTTTCCACAGAACGTAGGCGGTGCGATCTCATTACTTTGCTGACTTTCTTTTCTTAACAAAATTAAAACAATGACAATTGTTATCTGAGGGATGTCATCGATCACATGACACATACACTGAAGCAGCTCAACAGGTCCTCCTTCAGGGAGGGGTCTTGCTCTTTTCTGAGGAAGAGCCCAATGGTGTGGAGAACGCTGAGGGAGGCATTGGGCCGGAGGGTGCCCCAGAAGGAGGTGTTGTCCAGGAGGCTGGAGAGCAGGATGGCCTGGCTTAAACCTTGGCGTACGTCACGCTCGCCCTCCTCTAGCCCTGCGG
Organism: Hippopotamyrus pictus; assembly: GCA_026781145.1. Taxonomy (NCBI): domain Eukaryota; kingdom Metazoa; phylum Chordata; class Actinopteri; order Osteoglossiformes; family Mormyridae; genus Hippopotamyrus; species Hippopotamyrus pictus. The sequence continues at coordinate 5,897,124 of JAODLC010000007.1, forward strand.
AGATGCCCACCACGAAGTCCAGCACACGCAGCACATACCGTACAGCACCCAGCCAGCCCACCCGCTCATCCCGCCCCCCCTCGCACTGACTCAGGCTGTACAGCGCCTCCAACAGGAAGGGGGCGGGGCTGGCACACAGCCGGGAGGTGTCGAAGTTGTAGGGTGCCGGCAGCATATCGAAAACCCGTTGCAGGAAGCATTTCTCTCCACCCCCAGCTGGTTCCGACCCCAGGTCAGAGCACCAACCCAGCAGCCAAGGCTGGGTGGCCGCCAACGGATGGAGCAGGGTGGCCATGTGGCAAACGTGCTCCTTCAATCCCTCTGTCTCCGCGCACAGCTGGAGCAGGGTGTGGTTAGTGAAGTGTTCGCCCCCCCAGTGCTCGTAGTCACAGGGTTCCTGCCCCCAGGGGGCAGAGCTATCGTTGTGGAGAACTCTGGAGCAGTACTCTGCTGCCCAGCCACCTTCATGGGGGTGGGGCTCCGAGTCGTTCCCGCAGAGGGACGTGATGAGGGTAGAGCTGTTTGGGAGGAAGCACCTCCTGAAGTCCTGAGCACTGAGGGAGCGAGTGCGGAGCTGCACGAGGCATTCATCATCGGGATCTGGGCCTGAGCCTCCTGAGGTCTTACTGGACAGCTGCACACACAGTTCATCGATGCTGGACCGGTTGAGGTACTGATAATCTTGGGTCAGCGATGCCTAGAGATCAACAAGGCCCTCAGTTATAAATTCGACTAAAGCAAAAGTAGATTTAGGAGCACGTAGTTGCAAAAGCAAACAGTAGCTGAACTCTCTTAGAAACGAATCTAGACGGCTGCAGATGAATTAACTGGATTGAGACACTTTATAAAGTAAATCAAGTTGCGTAAGAGCAGACAGTTTCCTTACCTGCTGGGCTCGCTGCAGCCAAAAGGAGGAGTTGGCGCAGACGGTGTTGTTGAACTCGCGGGCGAAAAATTCACTGCACACGTGCACCCACAAGAAGTCCTCTTCCGCAGCAGAGAGGTACCAGGCAGCGTCAGAACATGAGGTGTGCAGGTCCGGCCCAACGTGACCAGCTTCAGCGACGGTGCCATCATCGTTTCCCTCGAACAGGTTGCAGTAGAGGAAGACGGTGAAGTTGGAGACTCCGGTGAGGCCTGGGATGGAGTCGTTACAAGCTGCCTCCAAGATCTCTGCGGAAGAGAGATACTCAGAGGTCCTCCTCTTCGAGGCTGCACTCCTCGACGACTGAGGCTTGAAGGATCGAGGCCTTGGAGCTGGATGCAGCGGTCTGGATGATCTTCCATCTTCCTGGAATGAGGGGCAGGACCAAAACTGGGGCCTAGTGGGAGGTCCTTGGGAAATGAAGCCCAAAGCCTGGGCATTCCAGGTCAGGTTATTCCTGATGCCCCTGCCGAATGAAAACAAGCCTGACTCAGATAGACCATTTCTTCCAGAATCTTCTAGTCAACATTAACAGCTGGTTAACAATGAGACCTTGTTAATGCTCTTTGCACTATTGGTCTAAATTTTGAGCTACATAGATTATATATGAATTATGCATTCTGAAATTTTACAATTATAGCAATTTTCACTGTACTGTAATATCTTTAAAAACTAAAAAAAAACTTTCATAAAATTGGCTGTATAATTCATTTTACTTACCACAGAATTAGCTGTCTTAAGTCACCTTAAGAAAGCAAAAACAAAAATTATTTAAGAAAAACAACAAATCACAAAGTGCCTAGGAAGGCTTGTTGAAAAACAAAGAGCACGTCTTTGTAAGGACACAATTGGGGTTTATGCAACCTTATCTCTAAGCGCACAATGGTGGGGATATTCGGTTACTGCCAGCCTTGAAAAGGGAAAGCAAATTAACTTCACTCCTGGATTTCTAGTAGCATGTCTCTCCTTGGACAAAACATCAATTACGCTCTAAAGTTTTAATCGTTAAAGTGGACGTGCTGATTTAAGTAGCGATTCTCATCTTTCAAACCCAAAGTTTTATGTAAAGCTGGGTGTGTACATCTATACTCTCTTTGAATAAAAACCAGTAGCGCTTTCCCGGATCCTAACACGTGAAGATAAAGGTTTTGAATATAAAGAATGGAAGACTTGCCTACAGAACATTTCCCATGCTGGTTAGGATGGGGTACACCCACCAAACTGCTGACTTCATCAAGCAGGGCATCGGTCACATGGGACACCTTCTTTCGAAGGCTGCCATAGACTGAGCTTCCCACCCTGTGCAGAAGTCCCCGTCGCAGACCATCCAATCCCTTCAGGAGGACAGGGCTAGGTTCAGCCAATCGGCTGGCCGGCTCTGCAGGACTGGACCTCGACAGTGCCTGCAGCAGGAGAGAGCTCATTGATCCCAGGTCCTCAGTATTGGGCCTTGTCTGGTTGATTGGGTGGCTGTCCTCTCGGAAGGCCTCCGGAAGCACGCTGAAGGGCTTGAATCGTCCAGCTGAGGGGGCCCCGGTGTCATGCTCTCCGGCCAGTATTGCGGGATGCAGGTTGATGACGGGCTTCCAGTTCCGCGTCTCCAGGAAGTCCATGAGCTGCTGGAGCCAGCCGACATTGAAGGCGCAGTCGTCGCGCCCTTTCAGAATGCAAATGAAGCCCTGGACCCCTGCACTGGCCTGGCCGTAGGTGCCGCTGAGCAGCCCCTGCAGCGTGGCATCCAGCAGTGCACTGATCATCCTCCAGTTCTGCGAGAAGAACGTCAGCAAATGTCTCTGGTTCTGCTGCCCTGAGAGGCTGGCAATGGCCTGCACCAGGCCCAGCAGCCCGTTCCAGTGAGGGCTGCCTCGCAGCGACAGGAAGAGGTCTAGCATTTTGAAAGTTGGTCTGGGTGCCATCTTGCCATCCCAAGTAGAGTACAGCCCCTCCTTGTTGAGCTGGAGAAAGGAATAGAGCACATTCTCCCAGAACTGGTCTTGATCTGATGGATGGGGGTTGTCCTTGGCCTCTCCCACCCCCTGCAGGTACATGGAGATATTATACAGAAAACCCGAGAGCCGGTTCCGGTCCAGTGACTTGTCCAGTCCTGGCTGGGGGGCGCTCCCCCGAGGCAGCAGGCCCAGTGTTTTCAGCCCCCCAACGATGTTCTTCACCGCGGAGTGGATTTGCTGATCTTGAGCCCTGACTGCCGAAGGCCTTCCCCTGTAGGGCTGCCAGCCTCCACCTTTGCGCCAGGCATGCAGCAGGTCCTTCAGCGCCGCTTCTGTCTGGGCCGCCCTGCTGCTCCCTGATCGAAAAAGGCAGCGGGATGATAAATTCACAGCCAAAGGAGAACGGACATCTCCTTCACCTCTGGGGAATGGGGCAGCGTAAAAAACACACTCACCTCTGCCAAAAACTGGGACTGGAGCTACGAGGACAACGAGGAGCGTGATGTGAACGGCCGTGCCGGGCCTCGGCATCCTGACGCCTCTCTTTGCCGACCGCGGGTCACGACGGGCTGAGCCACATCCCTTGAGGCTCACTGCACCTACTCTGCCGGTGCACCAGAGTCTGGCCGCAGCGGGAGCAGTGAGATACGTGTCACCCTGTAGGATGGACATGCAATGTTAATGATCAGCCGGGCACCTGATTACCATACATACAAAAAAGCCAATTACTATGCACCTAACAGCACTGAGTCTGACTGCTGTCTCCCTTCGCTCAAATCACCTGTAATGGTCTTCTGTAAAGGAACTTGCAAAATGTAAAGTCTTTGTAGTGTTGTAAGGTAAATAAGAAAATCGGTAACTATGGCGTGCTTTCACACTGCGAAAAAATCTTTAACGAAGCAGAACTCTTTACATTTGGAAAAACGTCGTACTTACAGAAAAGTTGGTCCATTCATAGGTTTGAAATTCTTTGCTCAGCTGTGTCTGTATCTTCAGAGATGAACGCGAGGCTGTCATCATCAATAAACTTGCTGCATCCGTCAGCTTGCTGAAGCAAATGGACAGACTGCTTCCCCTCTGTATCTCCCTCTTCCTAAGTCGCTTCTCACTGTTTTCTCTCACTCTGTACCCATCTCTCTGTCTCCCTCTCTTACTCTATACCCGCCACTCCGTCTTTCCCTCTCTGTCTCCCTCTCCCCCCCCCTCCAAACCTGCTCCTCCTCCCCACCTCTGAGATTCAGCTGGTTGCACAAACACCACAGCTTCATGTTTCAGCGCCATCACGCTGTCATGTGCCAGCTGGCTTTCTGCAGCAGACGCTGGGGACCAACATTCGGGGTGAGAAGCTCTTGGGAATGTGCTCCTCAGTTGTTATTGCACCAACCACATACCATCAAGGTACATCAAACAAGAAGACATATTAGCATGGTGTGTTACAAATAAATATATCCTATTGCCTTTTTCAAGTAAGAACCAGAGATCTTTGAAATAAATAGGGACAGTAAGTGACATGATGATGGTTTTCCTGTAGCTACTGCAGCCATCTTTCACTGGGGTTTGCCAGGTAACTTTAAGCACTGTCCTTGGGGGATTTTTTTACAGGTCTGAAGTTGTCAGGGCACAAACATGCCCCTCTCCCTGTCACCAGGACCAGACAATCAGGCCTCTGATACAGAAGTCATGTCTCCCCCTGTGTTTGTGCGCTGTCACTGGCTGAAACCCGAGTCTCTGTAGTGAAAGCCCGCCTTAACCCCCACACGGGACCCTTAATCTTGTGTCACTGTCACCTGCGACGGAACAATAACTTCCTCTTTTATAATTGATGCCGCAGGGAACAGCAGTCACTCAACAAGCAGCGGCTCAGTTGGCTGCAGGAATACAAAATGAGAAACCGAACACCGTTTGCCTTTCCCCCGCCCAGGAGCACACAGAACGGCTTCAGTTTTACCAAGTTCACTTCTAAGGGCGCTGCGAGTGGCTGAAGCGACCAGTTCCCAGAGGGGGTCAGAATACGTGTTTTTTTAAATGAGTCGCAATTTATAAAAACTCTCCCACTGATTATAAAAACATAACATAACATGCAAGTCCAATGCCCTCAACAATCGTTTAAACTTTATATGCAGAAACATCACTTTGCCTTCGCACGATGCACAGCTATTTCGAGTTTTTAACAATCACTTTGAACTGATATGGTATAAATTCACACGCCTTGAAAGCTGCCAGCCACTGTCAGGAATTCAAAAACGCACGACAACGCGATCGGTAAAGCCAGGCAAACACTTTTCAGAGTTGCACGAAAACTGCGAGCGAGTTAAAAACCGGATAGGATAACCGAGCGCCTGCATCACGTGAGACGCGCCGGCGCAGCCCTTCCCTGTTGCTTGCAAATCGGTAAGAGAGCCGGTGTTCTTACGCAATTCCGGTGATCCCTAGCGGGATCCGCCCACCCCAGCAAATCGAACTGTGGCGTGCAGAGGCGGGTGCCATAAAAGAGAGCTGGGCGCCGACTTGCGGCTTCGGCAGCCGTGTTGACTAATGCAGCATTTTAGCCCAGGATATAAACTGTATGGACTGCTGCTGTTAAGCGACATGGGCGAAGCTGCTGCTTGCAGTATTATACCGCAAAACTACAGCTAGGTACCGCGAATGGGCTGCTGTTAGTTCCGTTGCGTCAATAATCATAACAACAAGTAGCTATAGGTGTTTTCTTTTTTTTTGTAGCATTTTTTTACAGTTTGCGTAATGCACTTTTTTAATTCCTGAAGGAGGTTTTACTTGAGTTGGGGTTCGCAAATGGAGTACTTGTTACAGGTTAAGGTGGGCTCTCTGGTGGGCTTGCTGGTCCTCACGCTCCTGTTTGGCTTCATTCCGGCCCGCTTGAAATGGTTCCGGGAGTCGAGCGGAACAGGTAATGGAATGCGATGGGAGTGTCACCTGAGTATCCGATCAACGTGTTTCCAGTGGCCGGTTAACTTTATTAAGACGTGAAACAGGAGCGGCCCCGTATTAGGGCGCTGTCCCTCTGTTCCGTTTCGTTTCCCCTTAGATCGGTCTGGTTCGTGTTTGTCATGCTTATGTGTTTGGTTGTCAGCCAGAATAAGATCGAGTTTAACCCGCCCTGCCTAAATGAGTATATATTGTAACTTTTTTTTTTTTTTTTTTAAAACCTACATCTTCCCGGTCGCGAAATAACTTGATAGTACAGATCTGCAATCTGGGACCATGTGTGTGATTTATTCCAACTCTTAAAATGGACAGTGTGAGAGATGACCACATTTCACAGAAATGCAGCCTGATATAAATGTTAGGTGGAGTAGGGATTATGAAAAGATAAGATCGTGCGAGAAGCTCCCCCAAAGAGAGTCACACTGGGCCATGTCAGCTGATGTGGTGGTGACTCTAATCAAACCAGTTATTTAGATATTCCTGTGTGGACACAGATGCTGAGCGTCTATCCCAAGAGGACAAATTGCACAAACACTAGAATGTTTTTGAATTGTGAAAATAGCTATGAACATGTTATTCTCCATTAATTCAAAGGAATACAACTCTTCCCTAATGGTAGGAATTGGTGTTATTTTTCGGATGTTTTGTTGTTTTATTTATTTAATTGAGGTCAGTTGTAAGCCATTCCAGCCCTTCGATAGTTTTCTTCACTCAAAAATGATTTTTTTTGTTTGTATGGCGTTGATAAAATGTCCTCAGGCATCCTTATCTGCACTGAACGACATTCCTCGCAAGGTAACTGTTAATCTCACTGCCGTTAACAAAGCAAGGAGGCAATTTTTCTCAGTATGCAGCAAAAGCTTCCTAAACTGATTAACCAGGATGATTGATTTGATCTCTGTAGATGAACCAGAGCTTCCCAAGCCTTCACTTGCTGGGAGACAAGCCCGTCGTCATTGCTGCAGCACTGCATTTCCACAGTATCCTGTATTGGGGGGGGGTGGTTATGTTTAAAACTTATCAAATCAGTACAATATCTGCTTTGTTTATTTGGTAGGGGCTTTCTGAGAAGTCCGTGCATCAGATAAAGAACAAAGGTCAAAAACGGGTACAAAGTGATTCACTTCTCTAAATGTGATGCAATCATGGGATCACAGGAGATGCTAAAATTCACACAGCAGAGCTGGACGCCAAGCAAGCTGTGTGGCAGTATTACAGTCAGCTCTTCCGTATCGCAAACGAAGCAAAGTGAAAAGATAGGAGACACAAGACATGAAGGTCACTGCGAGATCATTGCAAGATCACTACTAGATATCATTTGCGACTTTTTACTCAACTTCTTGTGTGTCTGCTGACCGTGTCAAAACCAGAGGTGGCGATTTCAGGTCCAGAGAGTACAAATCCAGACCAAGATTTTGTTTCAACCAACCAGTTGAGCACTCTGTGACTGTGACTCTTTATACTCCACCTCTGGTCAAAACAACCAAAAATCCCCAATTAATTCCTTCTGCTGATCCTGCAATATATCGAAACAGCGATGGGCAAAGTGGAGATGCAGAAGGGTCAACAGAATTAACAGTAATGTTTTCACTGATATAGTCAATGGCGGCAGCTACAATCAAAGTTATGGCCAGCAAGGGAAACCAAAATGCCACAGACTGGTGAAACTGCAGAGGCCTTCGTGGTTTTTATGCACATTCATCCTGAAGCCTCTATCTTCGCAGAAACCCACAGAGTGGTGCTGAGTTTCATCAGCTGTTTCGCTGGTGGTGTGTTTCTGGCTGCCTGTCTGCTGGACATCATCCCCGACTACCTGTCTGACATCGGGACAGAGCTGAGCACCCAAGGGCTGAATGTGAGTGCCGTGAACCTGCCCCGGGGGACGTTTCCTGAAAGCTCCTGTTAGCATCTTCCATCATTTTAACTGTTCAGTTGCATGGTTCCAACTACGCGTATGTAAGCTGCTAAAATTAGCAACTGCTTTTTGGTAAACCTATCCCCAGTCAGGCCGCCATCTTTACAGAGGCTGTAGCGTTTAAATCGGAGGGCAAGTCACATCTGTTTGGATATCACCCCCCCCAGGGCTTTAGAAGCAGTTGCAACAAACACAAAGCTGATTGGTTTTGCTGTCTTTCAGCCAACCAACTTCCCCCTGGCTGAATTCATCATGGCCTGTGGCTTTTTCATGGTGCTCATCCTGGAGAGAATCGTTCTGAACTTCAGCGGCCCCAGAGGTCAGGAGAGCGCCCCCTTGATCCCTGCAGCCGGCCACGGGCACAGCCATGACCGCAGTGACTTGGAAGGCAGCGTCCAGCACGTGCATGTGGACTTGCAGGCACACTCCTCCTTCCGCTCCTTCATGCTTTTCCTATCTCTCTCCCTCCACTCGGTCTTCGAGGGCCTGGCTATTGGCCTACAGACGACAGACTCCAAGGTACTGTAAGGCTGGCAAAATAATCTAATATTTAATTGAATTAAAAGTGATTAATCACATGAATTACGAGGCATATCCATTAGTGCTAATTACATTAATATATTAATTACAAGGTACAGCTGTCAATGAGAATACTTTATTATTACATTGATTAATTACAATAATGAAAAGGTGCAGCCATCAGCACTAATTACGTTGATTAATTACGTTAAGTACAAGATATCCGTCTATGCTAATTGACTTTATTGCTACATCACTTGACAAATTGCACTTGTAATCTTTGACATGAGCCAAGTTCTCAGGGTCCCCTTACATGACAGCGACACGATGGTGTGCTCCCTCGTTTAATTAATCGCCCATCAGTCTATCCTTCCATCTGTCCATATCCCCCGTGTGTTGTTGCTGAGGGCCTGGAGGCTCTCAGGAATCACATGGTGGGACACAATATGCCTGGCTGTTGCCACACACACACACACACACACACAAAAAAAAATCTGTATATCAGTATCTTTGTGGGGACTCTCCATTCATTTCTATGGGCAAAGCAGAACCCTAATCCCAACATGACACACTTAACCCCTACCCAGTCCCAACCTTAACCATATGTAACCAAACAAAATACAAGACTTTTGACAGTTTGTTTTTGGTTACAGTCGCAGACTTTTATAAAATTGAGCTTATCCTTGTGGGTACCAAAACAATGGTCCCCACAATGTTGGAAATAACAGGTTTTTATCACGCTGTGGGGACATTTGGTCTCCACAACGTAATATATACGTAACACACTCACAGAAATGCAAAACATGTCTCCTCTTCTGAACACACCCTCTGGGACTGTCTCTACCTCAGGTGCTTGAGATCTGCATTGCCATCCTGGTTCACAAGAGCATCATAGTCTTCAGCCTGTCTGTAAAGCTGGTGCAGAGCGACGTCCGGCCGCTGTGGGTGGCAGCCTACATCACCGTGTTTGCGCTCATGTCACCACTGGGCATCGGTGTGGGCATCAGTGTGATGGAGGCGCGCCTTGTGTTTGGGGCCTTGATCCAGGCCGTGCTGGAGGGACTGGCTGCCGGAACGTTCCTTTACATCACCTTCCTGGAAATCCTGCCCCACGAGCTGAACTCCCCCGAGAGACAGCTGGTCAAAGTTTTCTTCATCCTGGTGGGCTTCAGCGTCATGGCAGGTCTTGCACTCCTGGGTTGAGCCGGCACCCCCTGCTGGTGGGCGTGGTCTTTGCACTGTTGGAGACTGCCTGGTGTGGCTTGTGGTCAAGTGATAACTGTGCTTGTTCCTGAGACACTTTTCACTCTACTGGTGGAAATGAGATGTAGCAGCTGCTGAAGACTTTTAGGTAATCCTTTTAACACCACATAGTAGTATTTTATTTTTCTCTTTTAGAGGAAGGGATCGAGTTTAATTGGGTATTGTGTGTTAAAGACCACTAAAAATCCTCATATTCTAACTAACCTGTTTTCTGGACATCATGGAAATGGACACATATCAAGACTATCCAACTGTTGGTCCTTGTAAAATGCCAAAAATGTGTATATGTTTTAAGAACATTTTTTAAATATTTCACATTACCTGTTCAGGCTGTTGCAAACAAATGACCTTAAAAACAAGCTTATTATCTGTATTCATGAAAGCTTGTCATTTACAGGACAATGACCACAATACCTCTTAAAATATGTAATGCAAGTCCAATGCCCTCAAATTTGTTGATCCCACAACAAAAAAAGGTACATGATCAATGGAAGGTTGCTGGCAGGTAGTTCATTTACTTTTCCATGTGTACTTTTGGTCTGTGGATGGTTATACTGTCTGTGGATGCAGATAGTCATATTTGGTTGCCCCCTGTTGTTTGAAACAGTGACAAAAGCTTTGGATTATATGTGGATAATCTCGGATCCCCCCCCCCCCCCCCAATGCAAAGGGATTTTTTTGAATCTGTGAAATCAGTACAAATAGTACTAGAAGTTTGGCTAATTTATTTAACATATATGCTTTCATCTGAAGGGATGGACATTTAAGAAATGGCCCAATAAGGGATAAAGGCCTTGCTCCAGGGCCCAATAAGGGATAAAGGCCTTGCTCAAGGGTCCAGTGGTGAAATCTCTACCTGCCTGAATGTTTGAACAAATGACTTTCCAATTACAGGCACAGCATCCTAATCTGCCAAGCCACATTCAGTCCTCCATAAGAAGTGATTCCTAGTAATAAGTGATTGGCTAAGCAGTTCTGTTCTTTTTGTGCTTTGTTTCCTTGACTGAAATACTCATCCTGTTGATTCACATTAACATTAATGACATGCATGATTTTAGGAGACTGACCAATTAGCACACAAGAACTCAGTACTTAAGTGAAATCCAGGTTCCGTTATTTAAAATGGTACTTTACAAATCCTGTCCTAATTCAGCATGAAAGTGATTATTCATGACACACCACAACAAAATATGTATACTGCGTTTAACCCCTTAGATGGCGTGAGATGCGCAGTGTGTCCAGAGCTGCGGACATTCGATTGTTAGTATTTTACGTGCATGTGCGATGTTACAACAATCGATTGCCATACGTACGTAGGCCTATCGCTCTTAAAGGTGAATGCGTACTTCTTATTGTCATCCCTGTTCATAGTTACATTTCACACTGTGAAGAAACGGGTAACTTTGTGTTACTTTAACAAAAATCCACAAAGCAATACGACATCCGAAGAAATGCAAGGTCCGATGATCTACACGGTAATAATATTTTCTCGCTTGTATGATGTCAGACACTAGAAAAAGTCACGCCCCCCCCCCCCAAAAAAAAAAAAAAAAAAAAAATATATATATATATATATATATATAGAGAGAGAGAGAGAGCATTATAAATACAAGTCAGAGCAATTATTACATGTACAGACTTATTTTCATTATTGCCCCTTTGTTGCGGTCTCCGCGCTTGAACTTGACTCGGAGTAAAGCAGGAACTGGTAGGTCCTGGATGTTATTGGCTGGCTGGGGCGCTGTAACCCTGTTAAAAACCCAATGGTGAGGCGCCACACACTTTGGCTCCTCCAGCAGGACCCGGTACTGAAAGGCTTTCGTAGAAATCGGTCCTTCTCGCTTGCATGCCTGGTGCATGTGATCCGAGAGCTCGCTTGCTCGTAACGCGTCCCCGAATTACCTCCCCAAAGGAGATCGCCTAAATAGCCACCGATCAGTTGTTTTATTTATTATCCGTCGGGGTTTTTATTAAGACCGACACCCTGCTTATTTGCTCCACGCCACGATGATACAGTTGCTGCTTCTCTCTGCCCTGGCTGCGGCCACCCGGGCCAGCGACGTGCTGGAGTTCACGGATGACGACTTTGACAGCAGGATCGGCCACCATGAGCTGATCCTTGTGGAGTTTTTCGCACCCTGGTGAGCTCTCCCTGTCCCGCATCGAGACGCCTCTTTCTGGCCTCATGCACTTTCGTTTTGCTGCAGATGGCTTAAATCAGGCGTCGCTTTCGTTTTCTACCAATGCAGTCGGTCAAGCGAGGGATTAGCTGTCTATCTGAACTCACGCCAACAATTTTACCTAATTTTGTTCTAGCCTGTGGTCTTTCTCGGGTTTCTAAATATCAAGCTGAAAGTAAACTTTAATTGCTGTCGTTCCTTTTGGGGCATTTCAGTTGGATGAGGATTACAGAGCCAGTTTGGCTGCATATCTCCGAGGTATAACGCCCACGAAAACGGATGTCTCTGGTTAACTAGTTGGTTAGCGCTTGTATTAACCGTGTTTATGGGCACTCTATTCTAGCCTAGTCTTCTTGGGTTTATTTCATACGTGCCGTCAACACCGGTACCTGCCCTAGGTTTTAGAAACTTAGTCTTCCAATGCACTTTGCCAGAGTTTCATTTTTTAATTCGTGTATTACGTAACAAACATAACATATTTACCACTAAAGGCTTTGTCTTTCTTGTAATAAATTGCATTCAGTTATAACATGCACAGCTTATAAAAATGGTTTTTAAGTTGTGCATTCGACTCTGCAGTATATCTGTGATACAGCTCTACTCCATGATTAAATCTCATGCATATTTATCAGGAAAACTACAATCTTTGCTTGGTTGAATAACCGAGTAGGTTTTCCCAGTGCTTACCAGTTCTGCTTTGCTGTGCTGAAACTTTTTCATTCACAGGTGTGGTCACTGTAAGCGACTTGCTCCAGAGTATGAAGCTGCAGCAACCCGTCTGAAAAGCATCGTTGCCTTGGCAAAGGTATCTGTCACTGCTAAAAATGCTAACACTAGCATTAACACTAAATGCTGAAGTGATGCTTTATTTGCCATTTGCACAAGTACGAGTGCAGGTACATTGGAATACTTCTTGGGTGGCTTTGCATTAGGGGCTAAACGTGTGCTCTGGAAGGACAATGTGCTGAAGATTGTTAGGTATTAGTTCTGCTCAAAAGTGACAAGGTTTATGCTTTGTGTTTCCTGTTCTTACCACACACTGTGTTTTGCATAAACCTATAGCAAATGAGATTTGGCCAGTGTATGTTCTGAGAAGGTGTACATTTTGTCTTTGCAATCTGTCAGTGTATCAAAATGAAAAGGCTTCTTGTAGTTGTTTGCTCAAATTGTAGCATTGTTACTTGATTATCAAGTATTGTCTCGTTTCAAAGCAAATATGCTCTGCTTTCAACTGCTAAGTGTAATTCCAGAAACCACACTATAATTTTGTTACCGATATACATGTCAGTTGTCTCAACACCCTCCAGTGTTGCGTTGACACTTGACTATTTTTAACATGGCTTGTGCATCTTCTGCTCTAGGTTGACTGCACTGCAAACTCCAACGTTTGCAATAAATATGGTGTGAGTGGGTACCCAACCCTTAAGATTTTCAAAGATGGAGAAGACTCCGGCAGCTATGACGGACCTCGAACTGCTGGTAATTGTTTACTCAAGGCTTTCTTTGAAGAATCCATCTCGGCTGATGGAAGTAGGAGTTTACCTACCTATATTTTGCTTTGGTTGGCGTCTCTGGCCAGAATGAAGACTTTAATTCGATACTCTGTGTGCTTCCTCAACAAGCTGATTATTTTCCTTTCTGTGATACATTTGTGGAGTTCAGTTGCTTCCAAAATGTATTCATAGCTGCTTGGGATGGATTCTGGATCTCTGGCTAGATAATTTAACTGAATCTTGAACTGTGTACCTTGTCTTCAGATGGAATCGTGAGCCACATGAAAAAGCAAGCTGGTCCCGCTTCATCAGCGATCAAGACTGCGGTCGAGTTTGAGAAGTATATTGGAGATCGTGATGCAAGTGTAATTGGTGAGATATTCTGGCCCCCCTTTGAGAGACTCGTGCATCAGTTGAGTTTCAGGAAGCCTGATCGTCTTGCATTTGGTCAGGCTTTTTTGCGGACAGTGGCAGCTCGGCCCAGGCGGAGTTCCAGAAGTCTGCTAATTCCCTGAGAGACTTCTACCGCTTTGCACATACAAACTCTGAGGAGCTTCTGAAGAAATATGACATAGAAAGCGAGTGGGTGATTACCTTGCATGCATTATTAATCCACAACGATCAGCCATGCAGTTGTCTAACAACTCTTAATTTTCCACTCTGCTGCTCTCTCATTCCTTAGAGGAATTATCCTGTTTCGACCTGCACGCCTCGCCAATAAATTTGAAGAGAGCAGTGTGAGGTTCAGTGAGGATACGATGACCAGTGACAAGATCAAGAAATTCATCCAAGATAACATGTGAGGTTTTCTTCTCTGGTTTCAGCTTCCGGAAATGTGTTCCTCTGTTTAGCTAGTGCTTTTCTGCTCATGTATGAATTTGTTTTTTTTTTTGATAGTAAACATATTTTCAACGACGATGAATTTCGCATTTTCAGGGTTAATTAGCTGATGCCATTTTTTGAACTGTTTAAGCCCTCAACTCCAATATTTTTGTCAATGTTTTTTGCATAATTTGCTAACAAATGTGGTTCTAAATGTATGTTAAAATTGCATGTTTGACTTTTTAACAAAAACATTCTGTATTGTACAGCCAAAATTAACCTTCACATCACAGCAAACTTGTATCTTGTCTTATCCGTTTGAAGCTTTGGTATGTGTCCCCACATGACTGAAGACAACAAGGACCTGATCAAGGGCAAAGATCTGATGGTGGCCTACTACGATGTGGATTATGAGATGAATCCCAAGGGCTCCAACTACTGGAGGAACAGGTAGGTACCCCACAGCCGCCTACTGTAATTACAGATTCAGAAACTAGCTTGCATAATCATCAGAAATGTCTTCATGTAGGGTCATGAAGGTGGCCAAAGACTTCTTGGATCAGGGGAAGCAGATGAACTTTGCAGTCGCTAATAAAAACGTCTTCAGCCATGACTTGTCGGAATTTGGGCTGGACTCCCACACCGGGGAGCTGCCAGTCGTTGGAATTCGCTCCTCCAATGGAGACAAATATGTCATGCAAGAGGAATTCTCGTGAGTTTTTGGTGGACTCCCAGAAATGCATCTCTATTATGGCATCTGTTAAATTATTCAACCTGTTAATCGAGCATGATGGCAAATCTATGATCTCATGCAGACGTGACGGGAAGGCCCTGGAAAGATTTCTGCAAGACTACTTTGCTGGAACGCTTAAACGCTACCTTAAGTCTGAGCCAATTCCTGAAAACAATGATGGCCCAGTGAAGGTGACTTCACATTGTGATTTCAGTATTCGGTTCTCCAGAGTTTATCCAAAAATCATACTTAATATTCCATTTCATTGTAGGTTGTAGTTGCTGAGAACTTCGATCAGATTGTGAATGATGACAGTAAAGATGTCTTGATTGAGTTCTATGCCCCTTGGTGTGGCCATTGTAAGAACTTGGAACCAAAGTACAAGGAGCTGGGTGAAAAGGTAAGTTAAGATGAGTTAAGATGTGATGTTTTGTTTGTCTCTCACACTGAACTGCATACAACTATTTTCTTTTTCCTCCCTCAACCAATAGCTATCTGGTGATCCCAACATTGTCATTGCAAAGATGGATGCCACAGCCAATGACGTGCCTTCACCCTATGATGTCAGCGGGTAAGGATTTCAGTTCACCAGCCACTGAAGTGTTGCATTCCAACCCTGAGCTCAGAGTGGATTGTAAAATTCAAACACATTTATCTAAATGCACTGCATGCAGTTTTTTATGTATTAATGTCAGTAAAGGAGCATGTTCACAGCATCATTTGTTAGATGTACCTTCACTTAGGTTCCTGAAGATGGAGACATTGTTCTTCGTGGGGTGGCTAAGTGGGTTATGATGCTGTGCCTGCGTTGGGAAGGTCGCTGGTTCAAATCACTGTTGGGCCCTTAAAGGAGGCCCTTAACCCCCAGCTGCACCAGGGACTGACTGGCCCTGCATTGATCTTTTAGATAAGTCTGAAAATTTTAAAATTGTGCTTCTATTATAGGTTCCCTACTATTTATTTCGCCCCAGCTGGTAGGAAGGAAGATCCCCAGAGATATGAGGTTGGTTCTGGAGTTGTTTATTCAATGACTACAGTTGATTGTTCTGTATCATGACTTTCTGCATCGTGGTTTTGATAAAGCAGGATCTGCAGAAGAATTTTTTTTTTTTCTTTGTGAGTTTTCCAAAAACTTTTTTTAGTAACACAAACATCAAATCTATGTACAGTGCCGGTTTGAAGAATGCCAAGTACGTTTATGGCAGTCTCTCATAATATCTTGTTTCTCATATCTTTTTGTTCTGCTTTGCTCGCCAAGGAGCCCAAAATATTTAATGTGGTTTTTCCAGATCACTGGGGGGCCTGTATCTCTAACCACCCCACTCACCATGTGGAAGGGTTGGCTGCCTGGCTTGTGTGTAAATGCACCGCTAGCTGTTGTCTTCGTAGTAATGGTCCTAAATGTCTTGTACCCCTCCAGGGTGGCCGTGAGATCAGCGACTTCATCTCCTATCTAAAGAGAGAGGCCACCAGTCCCTTGGTGGTCGGAGAGACTGACAAGTCAGAGTTGTAGAGCTGAAGATCTGTTGAAGGCATGAGCTCTGGAGCCTGAGACTCCAAGTCCATGTGCACTTAAGCTGCCCTGGTATCGAAAGATCAAGTTGGCCAGAAGGCGGCTGTTCTAAGTTTGAGAGCGTTTGTTTGTTTCCCTCTCAAATGGATGCACTGTTTTGATGTTACAGGATTACCTTTTTTCTAGACGATTTTTGTGGAGGAGGATTTTTTTTTTTTTTTTTAATCACTTTTGTAATTTTGGAAGATGTGAAATAAAAGTTATGGACCCGAACTCCACTGACGTGAATTTACTGCCACACTGTTCAAAGACCTCTGTAATATTAGCCGATTTAAATAACCCAATGTCAATAATGATCCTGTGTTTTGGTTTGACTAATAGCTCCATATAGACTTGGCCAAGGTACTGATTACTGGTTTTAAGTGGGTAATTTCTAACATATGTGGGCACCACATTACTGAATGTTCACAGAATTTGACGTGATGGAGTTTTGTTTTTACATTTTTTTTCCCCCTCTGTGCATAAGTAGGTATGAAAGCTGACCATTGAATATCATAAAGTACTATTTCTTTCTATTGCAGAATCATGACAAACTCCTGCAATATGATCATTAGGTTCATAAGAGATGTGCCCTGTGAGTTCTGACTGACCAAATATATTTTGTGTGATCAGGGAGGGCTTGTAAGATACAGAGGTGTAAAGTACTTGAGTAATTTTACTTGATTACTGTACTTAAGTATTATTTTTGGGAATTTTTACTTGAGTACAATTAAATTAATACTTTTACTTAATTACATTTTTAAAGAAAAAAGTACTTTTTTCTCCTTACAATTTTATTTACAGTCAAAAAGTAAATCATTTTAAAATACAGTAAAACTGGTCTAAGTCGCCGATTTGTAACTCGTCAATGTGCACAAGTCGACGCTCAAACGAAAGTCCCGATTTTTCCTAATGATGTTTCCTTAAAATTCCTTGTGTAAATCGCCGCTTGTAAGTCGTCAAATTCCTTTAGTCGTCACCTGAATCCCGGTCCCGAACAACACAAATGAATGGATTTTCCTACCTGTAAGTCGACACCCCAATCGCTGCATTCCCGCCGCCTGCTTAGAACTTGGTGTAATTTACGCTAAACAAGTACAGAACGGTGTGAATTAAACAGCAGCGGTTACAGCAGAAAGTGTACTGTACTGTTACGTTTTACATGGCAGTGTCACGCACGTACAGGCAGTGTCTCGTGACTACACCGGCACTGTCGCGGGACAGCGCTGCACTGTCGCGGGACAGCGCTGCACTGTCGCGGGACAGCGCTGCACTGTACTGTTACGTCTGGCGTGCACGTATTGGCACTTGGCAGCGTCTCGTAGTGCAGTCTGACTTGGCGGATTGTCCCGTTGCAGCACGTTGAGTGCCACTGAAGGTATATTTGTCCAAAACAAACCAATATTAAATCATTAGCAATTTAAGTGTTAATGGGAGTTCTGTTCTTAATCATTACTTTGTCTTGTCGTATTTATTAGGCTATATTAATGGAAACATATCATGTGGGAAGATGTGAACGTGATTCCACATTCTCAGTGATCAGTGTTTTGAGCTGTTAGCAACCATGGTACTGTACCTGCAGTTTGGACTTGGTAGTTTGTGTAAAGCTAAGTAGGATGTGGTCTGGCTAGTGCTTAGATGGGAGTTAGGTGTGCCTTGTATAATTAAATGGTTAAATCTAACCATTTATTTGGTTCATTCACTTCATGTTTTTAGAGATTAAAAACGTAAACAAGAATCTCTAGTTTTCCTTCTTGCTTATACTTTTACTTTTTTAATAAAGTACAATTTTAATGCGGTACTTTTTTACTTCTACTCAAGTGTGATTCTGGCTGAATACTTTTACTGAGTAAAATTTTCACCCATTACTTGTACTTTCACTTGAGTAACATTTTTGAGTACCTTTTCACCTCTTGTAAGATATGATTTGAGGTGGGTAGTGCCTGCAGTGATCTTGCCTGCACACTTTCTGATGCTGTATAGCTCCAGTAGGGAAATACTCTGTATGGATTGACAGAAATGACAATGGAACACAAAATTAACTGAAACTGGCAGGAGAAACGTCTCTGTTTTTGTCAGTGACTTTTTTATGGTTGATTGAAACTGGCAGGTTAATGATTTTTGTGGTTGAACCTCCCTTACTTCCGAAGATAATTAATATACCAGTTTATGCCAACAATTCGACACAGATACCCAGGGGCGCTTCTAGCTATTAAAAGATCCAGAGCTAAAGTTTATCCAGGCTTGACTTTTTTTTTTGAAGGAAGACTGGCACCGGGGCTAAGCTTAAAATATTCCCGGCTATAGCCCCAAGTACTCGGACCTAACGTCACCCATGCGGATACCCACTCCATAGACAAATACTGTTTGGCTAACGTAGGTCATTATTCACCTGCTCATTCTAAAATAGCACCTCAATGAGGGACAGCCTCCCTTGACTGCTATTTTGAACAATACACCCATCAAATTTAAACATTCGACACATATCACTTCATGTAAGTGATTTACGTCAAATGCGTAAAATACCTGCTGGGGTAGTACTGAAAGTAGGTCTAGGACTCTAGGCTAGGTAGAGTTTAGTTTCTCTTTGCAGTTAGTACTCCAGCGCAGCAGACGGCGGTACGGGCCTCTCATTGAGACGCGGTAACGGAGTCGCCATTTTGGATCTGACCGGTCTTGAGTGAAAATCAACCAATAGGAGCGCAGTGCTGTGTAGCAAGCCTGGACATGTGAGGAGAGCCGTGCGACTTCCACGTGTTCGTGCCGGTAAGCTCTAAAGATATATATATCTTATGCCAGATATATAGTTAAAATACGTGAAGTGTATTACGAATACATTGTTACACAATTAAACTTCAAATCTGAGGACTATGTAGTCGTCCGAGCGCGATGACAGCGGCATTATTACCATTAGCTCGGTGGTTATGTGGCTAGTTGTCGATGACAGCTCGACAGTATCGGCTTACTAAGTTTTATGTGTGGCCTGTCGTGTATATATATCGTTTGTGACAGATATTAACACCATAAGGTCTTTAGATATTAAACTAAATTCGATTACTTGATATTTTGTTGGTCATTTTGTTTTTCTTTCGACGCGGAGGCAGAGCAGGTTAGCTGACTGGTTAGATCAGGGTAGGTCAAAATACACTTGTGTCGTGGGGATGGATGTGGTAAACTGCTTCGAACCAGTTTCTTGCCATACATAATGTATTGCATAATTACTGAGTAATCTTATATATGTCAAGTGCATAATTATTCCAAGATGCATAATTATTACGAAATAAGGTCATGTGATGTGTTATATATACGTTTGTGCCGATACGAAAATGGAGAATGCCCTTAATGGTTGTTATATTATTCCCCAAGGACTGTATGCGCGAGCGTTTTCTCTGGTTGTTTGGTGCTGCGTACGATGATTTTATGTATGTATATGTACGTGAGGTTTTAACAAGGACGTGAAACATACAGTAATGCTAGTTATTCAAGAGAGACGGGGGGTGAAGTGTGCGGGGCGCGAGCAATTGGGGTGATTCGTATTGAAGCGGTACTCTGTAAATAGGATAAATACATAGATGTAAATGCCAGTGGAAGCGGTGCATATTATGTACATTCGTGCCTGTAGCAATGGTTCATTTAACGCCTTTTAAAGTTTTTGATTACATTTGATTCTATGTATTATTCTAAGTGTGAAACATCACTGCTCAGGTCTTGCTTTTATTTTGAAGGATCAAAACTTTTAGGCAGATTGGGTTAATTAATTGGTTAGCAGGGTGTTTCTCTGTTTTTCTGGTAGGTGTCCTTAGAGAGGAGGTCGGAAGATGCCCGGTCTGAGCTGCTGTGAGATGGCCTTAGAGAACATGAGAAGCTCCCACAATCCTCATCCTCCAGGCCCTGTCCACCTTTCCTTAGCTGAGAGTCCTCGAGGGGCTCCGGAGTGTCGCAGGAAGAAAAACCCAGCAACAAATAAATGGTTGCGGATACAGGCGAAAAGGGCGGCACTGGAGAAAAGTGGGGTCCTGCAGAAGAAAAAGCAAGCGAAGGACAAACACAGAAACCGGGGTGGCTTGGGCTCCATCACGTTATCCCCGGACCCTGGGAACTGGGGGGACTTTTCATTCCCCCTACGGACTGAGGTTCCGTCTGACGTCCTGTCGGTGGCTGCCAACTCTGCCTGGCGCCAGTCAGGAACGTCCAAAGTTGGGGTGATGTCCTCCATTGGTGAGCGCTGGGAGACGGACAGCGGGGTCTCCTCGGCAGCCAGCCCCCCCATCAGCGGCCGTAGCTCCCCCTGCCCCAGCGTGAATCCAGCCAAGCTGGTCGCCATAGACTGCGAGATGGTGGGCACTGGCCCAGGCGGGCGCTTCAGTGAGGTGGCACGTTGCAGTATGGTGAACTACCATGGGGAGGTGCTGTACGACAAGTACATCCAGCCGCTGAGGCCAGTCGTGAACTACCGGACTCGCTGGAGCGGTATCTCCCAGCACCACCTGGTCAACGCGGTGCCCTTTAACAGGGCGCGTCGGGAGGTGAGCTCAGAGCCGGACTCGGAGCGGGGGCCTTTATCGTTAGTGACGTCACCTTTCCCAGGATAACGTGATTCTGTCCGTTTTCACTGACAGTTACTTCAGCTCCTGAAGGGGAAGGTGGTCATCGGTCACGCCCTGCACAATGACTTCCGCGCCTTAGGATTCGCTCCTCCACGGCACAGGATCAGGGACACGAGCCGCTCACGTGAGCTCAGACGCTTGTCTGACTTTCCGCTCCGGGGCAGCGTGTCCTTGAAAAACCTGGCCAAGACCCTACTACACAGAAAAATTCAGGTGAGAATATCCCGCCTGTTGCCACAAGAGGGTACGCTTTGCACAAAATGTTTCTGAATGCAATATCTGGCAGAACGCCTTTCCTTCCTGCATTCCTGAGAAGGCAGAGAGGGCTGTAATGGTGCCCAAACTGGTTTGTTCTGAGACTGGCGGTAGTACAGCTGTGTGATATAGATTATTATATTTGGTATGTAACTGTCGCAGACCATTCTGAGGTTTAGCATGGACAGATGTGCGATGTTGCTCTTTGCTCCTCATCACAGACCAGCAAGCAGGGACACTGCTCTGTGGAGGACGCCATCGCAGCCATGGACCTGTACAAGCTCGTGGAGACGCAGTGGGAGCAGAATATGGTGGACGCGAGTCTGAGTTTGGATACGGACACCATCTCTGAAGTGGCATCCTCCACTAGTCACTACATGCAGGACCAGTATTGGCCTGAAGAGATTACAAATGACTGCAAGTAGGGGGTGGGAGCAGGACAGCCACTCTGGGTGGGGAATTTGCTGTGTGCTGGTTTAACCCAATGGAAACCAGTTCGATTTGAACAATGGAAAGTGGGTTAAAGCTTCTGATGATTGGCCGCAGTAAATAATAACCCCATCCACCGCGGGGACTAGTGTCTCAGTAATCCTCAACAGAAGCTGCTATAGATGAGATCTGAGCTTTAGTGAGAATGATGTACTGTAGTTCTGAGTCCTCACACTAGAGGGCAGTCTCTAACCTCAGCAGGCACAGGTTCATTGTGCTGTTGCTTTATCTGCACATGTATGTATTCCCAGAATGCACACTGTTTAGAGAAGGAATGACCGATTGAAAAGATCAGAATAAGAGCTGAATGCATTGTATTGCATCTCCTTGCTCATACAGAAGATCTATAATTTGTTGTCCAACTTTCCACTGATATCATAAATTCTGGTTTTTATAACCACTGGTTTGGCAAAGTTAATTAAATCTTTAAGGAAATATAACTCATTGGAGCAAATGTAATAATTTTAGGCTGTTTAATGCGGCAATGAAGGCGTTTCATCTTAAATTATGTCAGATTGTAATGGATTGTCTGGGACCTACTTTGTGGAGTTTCTTGTCTGTATACTGTGTATATGGTTCTCAGAGTACACAAGGTGCACTTCGCTGAATTTGTGTCATGCTGAAAGACTGTTTGTCTTTCTCCGTGGCTGAACATCGTTCCAGAACCGTTGGACTTCAAGTTGTTGTTAAAAATTTAACTTAATAAAAAAATTGGCATTAAAGTTGTTGTAAACTCTATTTGTATTGCTTGAATTTGCTGTTTTTTTCCTGAACATAATATATCCTTATTTTTTTCTTCTTTGTCTGAAATGCCCCAGTTCCATAATTGTATCTTGCACTGCCGCTATCCTGCCAGTAGGTGGAGATATTACAATGAAACATTTAGACGTTTAGAAAGCAGCCAAGAACAAACTGTATAACTTCTACCCCCATGAACAATTAGGCTTCCCAATATGTTTACTTACTTGGTACTTGGTAAATGATGTAAATCCTTGTATTTTTCTTTACTCTCACTCCCCTTCATGCTGTTACTGAGTCAGATTTTCTGCTTGCGTTGTTGTTTTCCCCGGTATAATTACCAGGGAGTAATTAGGCCAGGTGGGCGCATAACTGAGCTGGGGGTGTCTAGTGAGTGCAGGGGGGATGACTCACATTTACTGTGGTTCCACAGCAGTGTAATGGCTCCTGACCCTGAGATCAGGTTTAAAGCGTTCACAGGCCGCTGGGTTGCCGGTTTAAATCTCTCTGTCGACAGTCTGACTGTCACCATTGGGCCCTAGAGCAAGGCCTTTATCCCTCATTGCTCCAGGGACTTCATCACCTTGGATAGAAGCATTTGCTAAATAAAATAAAGTCTCATCTGTAAGTGGGTCATGCAGTATCTTCAGCATATGTAAATTTCAGCTTAACGTCAAATGATTTTAGGAAATGCCATGTAAAAGGGTGAGGACTCTTTTGTCCGCTGCTCTTTTGTAAGGTAATGGGTTTGTAATCTAAGCCTGAATAATCTTTAACTGACACAAATCTGTGGAAATTCTAAATCGCTCACTGGAGGTTTCATAAGGTTTATGTTGCACCTATCTTACTAAACGCCAGGCAGCCCCAAAGCCTTGGTTCCCATTAGCTGATACTGTTACCTTGTCTGCTTCGAGTGGGTGGTCATGTGACTGATCAGCTGACCCTCTGCTGCCTTTCTTTACCTTAACAGGAGGTTCCTCTGCCTTACATACGCTAAGGACAGCCTGGTATTGCATAAAGGGCGTAAAGCTCTTATGACAGAGATTAGTGTTATTCCTGGTCTTAAAAGATTTTAACATTTGCAGCGGTAGGTTCAGTTCAGAGCTCACCTTTGAGAAGAGAAAAGGGATCAGAGTTTCATCCTGTGACTGCAAAGCCGGCCATTAGACGATGCAGAGAATCCCAGTCTTAAAATAACATGGCCCCCTTCAGACTTAAATATTTATTGTTGATTATGGATAATCAAATGTGCCTGACTGTATTGGTGACCCTGTACTCCAGAAGATGAAGCCTATGGATATCCAGGACTTCAGGAGTGAATCATTTGAGGACTCAGACCCCACAGCCTGCAGCTGGGTGTTGTGTAGGAGTTACATATACAATACGTCTGTGAATCCATGTAATGTTCTGATGAGCAGAAGTGAAAATTGGAAGTTAAAACTGTCCCAGTTTGCTCAAAAATACACTAGTTAAATCAAAAGGTCTCCTGAATCCCTTTATGGGTATAAATATTACCGTTTCAGATGAAAGGACAGAGCTCAGTGAAACATGAACATAATTTGAGTTGGGAAACACTGCTGTAAACCCCAGCGATATAAATTAGCATACCACCAAAGGACAGTGAGCTTCAGCAACATTTGTACTAGGAGCCGCATGGACGTAGGTTCAGATGGAGGAGTTAGGTTGAGTTATGTAGATGTGATGGGTGGATATTGGGGTGGGGTGCAACTAGGTTGGCTTTATGTTGGACATTTCTTTAGGTCCATTCCTTTCCTACCAGGCAAACTGGTTTATAAGAAAATGGGTGGATAGTTGACAATGGGGATTTTAAGAACCACATTTGTGTCAGACCTGAAACACGAGGTAATAAGGTTTACTGTCAGAATGATGACATCAGCTGTTCGGGCTGTTTAGCAGCTTTCTGAAATGCTGCTAAATTCTTCAAAATGTGGCCCATCTGGGGTTGATATTTCTGTAAGGCAGTGGCAGAGGTAGGGTCAGTGTTATACATGCTGCTGCCTAACGTGTTCGCATGAGCACCAAAGACCGCTGTCAGCCTGTTGTTCACACGGTGGACAAAGAAGAATCAATTTCTCAACATTCCTCAGCTTCGATAACCTGTGAGAAGTCAACAAGGCTTTTCTGAGTAATAATTCCCTCCTCCCTCTCCAAACCACCTTGGGTTTTTTAAACCCCCCCGCCCCCAGCCTGGCAAGGAAATGGCCTATATCCATCTCCCCTCTTTTTGTTTGCAATTTGTACACCAATTAGCTGAAAAAATCTGTGCTGAGTAATACCATGTGACGGGCTAATCTCATCATGGGCCATGCTACAAATCAAACCTCTCAGCCTGCCCCCTCCTCACTGGCTGCTTCCCGGTCTGCTGGCCAGTCGAACGCCCAGCTCTCGCTCTCAGAGGTAAGGCTCTACGTCTTGGAGGACTCTGCTAAATATGTCAATGGAGATTTAATGTCGGGTGAAATAACTTTGGCAAACTTACGATGGTTCTCCATGTTCAAACCATATCGCTGAACCGTATTCCAAGATCTTCAGGGTTGGAGGGGTATAACTATTGAATTTTTTTCTGCAGGAGATTTTCTCCTTGAAAATAGCATCTCTTGCCCACTTCTGCCGCGATAAGAATCCAAGGACATGGCAGTCGTTGTAAGTCATGGTTTTCCATTGAGAATGTAGCTCCACTGCAGTTTAAGGAACAGCTACGGATCATGAGGATATTTTGCATTAGGCTGGGAGCATTTTGGATAACATCCATGTATATCCAATAATATTTCACTGACAATTACGCTGTAACCGAAAACTTAAATTGTATTCGATTTTATTAAGTATTACACTTTTGGACTTGCTGACATCCCCAGCCTCACACCTTCTGCTTGCTGGGAAAAACTCAAGACAAGCAGTGACTTAGTACTTGATAAGACATGGAAGATGGATGGATGGGTAGACGTCGATCAAGGCTCAACACTCAGTGGAGTAGATGCTAGTCCTTGATTGCTCTGTTAAGAAAGGCACCTTCTATTTGGTAGAACTCAAAATCACTGCTGTCAGAAAGAGGTTTATCAAGTTTTCTGAAGACTTGTGAGATTAATGTGCTCCCATGATTCTGCTTAACAGTCAGCAGCAATTCGGAGTCAGCTTTCACGCTATGTTGAGGATTAGTTTGTTTCAAAACTGTTCAGGACCCACACTAAAGTGACAAGTGACCGGTGGACCTGAGCACTTTACTTGTCCTGCAGGGCGGAAACTTCCGGATGGTGTCTGAGGAGGAACAGGCCTTGCGTGCCAAACTGGAAAGACTAACCGTGAAGGATCATGGGCCTGTGTTTGGACCCTGTGCCAAGCTTCCAGACCACACAGCTCAGAAGGTACCGTAGTTGCTTGACTGGCACCCAGAGTCCTCTATCTCATGAAGACCTGACTGGGCCACAAATGAGCATTTATTGAAAAGTGTTGTTATTCATTGTGAACCACAGGTCTTGTTTAAAGCAAAAAGCCAGATTATTCAGATAATCCCCAAAATGTGAGCAGATGGTTTACCATCGCCCCCCCCCCCCGCAGGCGAAGGACGAGTTGAATGAGACTGAGGATAAGCGAGTGGCTGCTGTGGCACAGCTGCGCATGATCATGAAGACGGCGGACAATGGGGACGAGCTGTCCAAGGGTGTGCTGGAGACCTTCGGGGACAGACCTGACAAGGTGCTGGTGCGGTTCATCCGAGCCCGTAAATATGACACGGAGAGAGCCTATGAGCTCATGAAGGGTGAGTCCGGCCGCAAGATTAAACTACGAATAAACCCTGTGTTTGCTCTGGTTCAGGGTGGAGAGACCTATCAGTCGTGTTGTTTAATTTTTTTTTTTTTCCTGTTTCTCTTGCTGTATTCCTGCTGCATATTCCTAATTCTAGAAGTAATCCATTTTAAACTTCTCAGCAGTAATCTTGACCCATAATAAATTGTTGAAATATTTCTGCAGTATCCTCCTGACGTGGTTACCGGAGGTATCGTCGCTGTCTCAGTTTTTCAGTTTAAAAAATTAAAAAATTAAAAAATAAAAAAAAGTATCAGTTTTTTTTTTTTTTTTTTTTAAGTTTTATGTATAGCAAGTTTGTAAAACCAGTGATGAAACCCAGACAAAGCGGCTCTCAGATTAATTTGCCTTTCAGCACTGATGGCTACAGAAGGAACATCAGATGAGAAAAGACTGCTATTGTGTTAACGCTGTATGAAAATTCTGGGCTGTGACCTCTCCCTACCAAGACCGCATGGGGCCATTTCCCATCAACCCTTGCAGGCTACGTACGGTTCAGGCAGCAGTACCCCGAGCTGTTCGAGCACCTGACCCCAGAGGCTGTGCGCAACACCATCGAGGCCGGATATCCTGGCATCCTGCCCACCAGGGACAAGCATGGTCGTGTCGTGTTGCTCTTCAACATCGAGACCTGGGACTACGAGGAGATCACCTTCGATGAGGTATGAGCCACGAGCCATGGCTCTTTTTAGAAGCTCATCTAGGTCAACATTGTACCGATTACAAATGTCACCACTGAATTGGTCCTGCAGGGTGTGAGAGTGCAGGTTTCAGATGTGACCCAGCTTTGGTGTCTGGTGTTATGTTTATATTTTGAAGGTGTTAATACAGACTTCAATGTCAGTAACAGAGTGCTTGTGGATGGAGGCTATTTTCTAAATTAACTCCCAGTTTTGTCTGGATATTTCCCCAGACCACTTCAGATTTTGTACCTTGTTCAAAGTTTCAGAACAGCCTCTTCTGGGTCATGCAAAAACAGTCATTAGGTTTCCAGACCACTGGCTGTTGGTTTTCCAGACGACCACTTGCCTGTATTGCACAGATCCTACGCGCCTACTGTGTCATCCTGGAGAATCTGCTGGAGAATGAGGAGACCCAGATCAACGGCTTCTGCATCATCGAGAACTTCAAGGGCTTCACTATGCAGCAGGCATCAGGCATCAAAGCCAATGAACTGAAGAAGATGGTAGACATGCTGCAGGTGTGGAGGATGGCCTCTTTCCCAAATTGCATTTTCTGACAGGCACATGTTGGGTTGACGTGACCTTATGTGACAACGGTCTTTCTATTTTGTGAGAAGGACTCCTTCCCTGCCCGCTTCAAGGCCGTGCACTTCATCCACCAGCCCTGGTACTTCACCACCACCTACAATGTGGTCAAGCCCCTCATGAAGAGCAAACTACTGGAGAGGGTGAGTAGGAGAGGTCAGGGACATTAGCATTTAGCGAAGCACGCTGCTCTCAGCACACATTGGAATGTTGCTGTGCAGGTACTTATGCACCAAATCTCACTTGTTTAAAGGTGTTTGTTCACGGCGATGAGCTGGAAAATTACTTCAAGGAGTTTGATGCAGACATCCTGCCGGCCGAGTTTGATGGGAAGGGTGCCAAATATGACGGTAGAGCAACCGCAGAAAAGCTATTTGGGTCTGACACTGCTCTGTAACCCTATGATCTCACCAAATTACTGGGTACCCAAAAATACATACTATATTTAATGGTGTTTTTGAGGTATAATGTACACCTTGTTTTGTGAACGCAAAACCCTGCTGTTCCTGGTCAATGGGAGGACTGGAAGGAAGCGTTACGGAAACATCTGAATGTTTACCAAACATTGTAGTTCTGTATTGCAACATTGACCACAGTAACAAGCACAACCAATGAAACATATTAATGCTTCTAGCCTATCACGTGTGCCAATGTTGAAGCCTAAGGACCCTGAAGCTGCTATTAGTCACCTCATGAGCTGACCTTCCTCCTTCAGGCCAATGAAATCAGACAGACCCCAGATGTAGGGGCCTAGTACCTCCTCTGCCCTAATTTAGAAAGGATAAGTCCATATTCACTGTGCAAGGACATATATTGTATCCAACAAGAAGTGAACAGTAAAACATCTTAGATGAAACTGAAACTGCAGTTGACACAAACTAAAGAAGTGTTTACAATAAAATGCATATAAACATTTGTCATGACTCATGTATGACTTCATTAAAAAAAAAAAAAAATCTAAAAACTGTTGCAAGTACAATTTTGCTTAATGGCTTCTTAAAAAACCCATCTAATCAGCCAATGGACTATCTTGGTCTGGGTCACAGAATGGCTGTGATTAAAGGTCAGGCAGCCAGAACCTTCTGGGCAGGATGTTGGTCCACTACAGGGCACATACACTCATTAATGCACTACAGCAGCAATCCAGTCCTTCGGGAGTCCCAGACAGTCCGCGTTTTTACTCTCTCCCAGCTCCTTGCCAGACAGTCCACAAAAATGGACCATCTGAGGGTCCCCAAAGACAGGGTTGAGAATCATTGTTCTAAACCCCAGCGATATAAATTAGCATACCACCAAAGGACAGTGAGCTTCAATAGTTTGTACTGGGAGCCACATGGACGTAGGTTCAGATGGAGGTGTTAGATTGAGTTACATAGATGTGATGGGTGGATGTTGGGGTGGGGTGCAACTAGATTGGCTTTACGTTCGACATTTTTTAGGTCCATTCCTTTCCTACTGGGCAAACTGGTTTACAAGAAAATGGGTGGATAGTTGACAACAGGGATTTTAAAAACTACATTTGTGTCAAACCTGAAACAAGAGGTAATGTGATTTACTGTCAAAATGATGACATCAGCCTCTCGAGCTGTTGAGCTAGATTTTGAAAAAATTCTACAAGATTCTACAAAATGTGTTCCTGAGACCAGGTTGAGAAACTGCACTGCGGGGAGCTTCAAGACACGGACTGGCTTCAGTTCGGCCTGCCCGCACGGGTTTGGCCAGTGCATGTTCTCCCCATGTCACACGAGTTCCCAGTGTGTAACTCCATTTCCCACCCACACCAGTTTTTAACAGAGATGGGGACACATTCGTTTGTTTTTTCAAAAACATTTCAGTTCTGTGTTCAGTTAGCCACACACAATTCCTGTTTAGTTTTGAAATGCCACTTTAACAATACAGAGGTCAGGTTAATGATTCCCATTTCCTGTAATCCCAGACCCAACTCTCTGCTTGGATGCTTCCCTCAGATGCGATAGACACTTCAGTGAGAGGATTTTTCTCCAAGTTTTTGTAAACTGCTTCCCATTTTCAAATAGTTTCTAACACAGTTTCCATCAACTTTCAACCAACTTACAGTTCAACCATCCGACCTTTGAACACCCTTAAGTAGCTTAAAAATTACATCTTAAATTTTATACTTTACATGCAATTTGTAACGTATCAACTAAAACACTATATTAATTTAATGTGGGGCATTCAAATAAATGACAGGAGAGAAAATGTACAAGAAAAATTTTATTTCAGAATATAATTATTGTACAGTCGTCCTCCTCATCCCAGAGACATACCTCACACACCACCAGTGACCTGAAGTCACGCCTTGTGAGGTTGTCACCCCTCTGAAGATGTTGTCATGACTCAAATATATGAGAAATACAAAAGCAAAAATAAGGCCACAGTATGTTGTTATATTAATGGTTGTTAAAAAATGGGACCATCACAGTGTTCAAACAGACAGGTGGACTGGAGACTCAGGAACAGCTTAATGGTCCATGGAAACAGAGCAGCTTAGTCTACGGCTGACTGACAAATGCAGCTGTACAGCACAGGCGGGGCAAAGACGCCTGAGACGGCAGCAAAGGGCCCAACGTCAATGTCATCAAAATATATATTTTTTTTTTTTCTTTTTAATCTCAGCAAGTCATCATCCTATTCTAGCATGTGAGTGCATACATCTGCAGTTAGTAGACAAGGACTTCTGAAAGGCTTAAAGCACACATTCAGACTATCGACATTCACTGTCACACACGCCGCATGGTAAATTGGTTTTTGTACACACTGCTGTTACGTGAGCTGTGACCCAGCCCACAAACTGTCTTCCATTAGGATACATCAGGGGGAAAGTCTTAAGGAAAAATAAGATCATCACCCATCGAAAAGATCATCACTGGTCCCCATCATCTAAATCAACAAAGAACAAATCAGAAGACACGAGAAACTTGAATTACTGCAGAAAGAGACCACTCTCTCTCTCTCTCTCTCTCTCACACACACACACACGAAATATGTATACAAGTAATAAAGATTATTTAATAATACAAAACAATTCTAAATAGTGAAATTGCATATAAATCTATAACAGCACAAACAGCAACTAATTCAGATGTCATAAACAACTGATAGGAGGGTCCCATACACTGAGCAAGTGAAACAAAGTAGACTTAATTGTCGTACATTAAGTTAAATAGCAAACAGGATGACTGACTAGCGAATCATGAGGATGACAGCTTGTGTGCTTGGGGGCTAAAGGTGCCACTGTTGATGATACGCAACACTCTTTGGTGGGTGCTTCTATACATTACTGACACTAGGGGGCAGACACAGGACAGAACACAGACAAAGACAAAACCCTTTCTTATAGCCTGCTGTGTCCACTTGTATATTAAATGAAAATTTAATATTAGAATAATTTCAGAGGGAAAAAAATAATGATGAATCTGGTGTTTTTCATATTTAACAAGTTTTCAAAGATAAAAACTCACACACCTTGCTTGACGTTGATTCTATTGACATAAAAATATTTTGTTTAAATTGAATTCTCATTTCAAGCTACCAGCAGCTATTTTTGGTTTAAATCTAACAGATTGTCAAACCCCCCTTCACAGACATCCACAGATACATTCACTTTACATAATGCTTATATTGAAAATAGGTTAATTTAAATAAAGCTTGAATTGTAATAAAGATATGGCTGTTTAATTGCCGGCTTAAACATTAAATAATCGGCTTGAAGATGCACACTCTCTGACAAACACCCACGGCTCTTTGGCGACAAGGAGATCGAGATGCGAGAGAAACCGGAGCACAGAACAGCAAGACCTTCAGCTGTACGCAACACTCTCAGTTTAACAGTCATTCTTCTGTGCTGCTTTTCCTTCATGTCAGGACACCAGAAATTCCTCACGACTGCCATAAACACCCCCTTTCTTCAAACCCACACAAAGGTGCAGCGTTATTAAGGAGAAAAAAAACATTTGGTTTTGTTTTTGGCTAAACAGCAACGACCACACGAGGCAGACTGTCCTGCGCGCTTCAAAAAACAAAAGAAGAAAAAAAAATTGGGCCCGGCTAATCTCCCGCTGGACCCCCCCTTTAACCATGAGTTGTGCAACTTGGTCTGAAAAGTAGCATCTTCAAAAAAATGGAATAAGAAGCTAAATCAGAGGCCAGTTTCAGTCAGATGGAAGCTAGCTAACTGAAGAAACAAAGGGTCACACACCAAGAGCTTTAAAAACATGACAGTAAGCGGAGTACAGTACAACTTAGGAAGTATGACCCCCCCACCTGCTCAAAGACAGACAAACGTTCTCACATGTCAACCCTTTGCATCAGGCGATATCCATCTGTTAGCTGCTTTTTTGGGACGACCGAGGGGATATTCAGGGATGCTGATGGATCCATCTAATTCCTCAGCTCACCCCCACCACCCGTCAAATAAAAAGCATTAAGTGCACTTTATGTTGATTTTGGGGGGGGATAGGGGTTCATTGAAGGCATTATGGGAAAGACTCTGGATCCTGCAGGGTTTGCTGAAAGGAGCTCAGCTCGGTTAAAGCAACTGGCTGCAGTCAAGCTGTTTGTTTGTGCCCCATTACCCTGTCTGCCAGAACAGTCTTCAGGAAGGAGAAGTCCAGGAGATCACGAGTGATGCCGCCAAACCCAACAAGCTTGAGTGACGTAGTCAGGTTCCCGACGGAGCCCCCCTGGTCAAAGCCAGCCTGGCCTCCCCCCTGCCCTCACAGCTTAGTCACCAAGCTGGAGACGCAACATACCAGACTTGGCAGTGACCTCACAGCCACCGTTACACGGTAGAAGTGCAGAGCAGTGGGCCTTGTGAGAGCCAATGAAAAAGGGGGGAGGGGAGAGGAGAGAGACGGAGGGGCGGGGTTAGGAGGAGTCCTCCGAGCACTCTGCCTCATCGGCCTGCGCACCCCCACACGGCTGCTTCCGCTTCTCCCACTGGCAGATGGTGTTGGCGTACTCCACGATCACCTTGTCCATCCAGGTGAGCGGCTGTGGAAACAGCACAGCGCCCTCAAAGAAGCCCAGGTGGCCTCCGTGCAGAGTGAGGGCAAACACGGTGTTCTGCTTCTTCTCTGTAAGGGCGAGAGGAGCTCAGGTCAGCGAGCAAAAATGCACTGCTGCAGAATGGGAGAATGCACAGCCAGCATGCGCGCCCCCCCCCCCCCCATGATTACCACTCAGCAAAGCTTTCTAGACAAACAATGACTCCACTGACATCATCCCCATCGGCCAGGTGATGGACACTCAAGGGTAAGCAATTTGATTGTCGTTTCAGTTTCTATCACCCTACACCCGAGTCCCATCTGTTACCATATACCTGGGGTGCCCAGATCAATCCCTGGATGGACTCAGCTACTGAAAACAGAGAAGCGGATTCCTTCAGTGACACCGAGAACGGCCGGCTACGATGGACAGCCATGGAGTGCGGGAACCCTGCAGACAACTGATGTCTGGGAGAAACGAGGCCATGGAGGCAGCTAGTGGGCATGAGGAAGAAATGCTGGCCAGTAATGTTCTAGGGAGCTGAAGCTGCCAAATCTAATTTCAGCTACTATCAATGTCTCTTAGGCAAGGCATCAGGAGATTCCGTTTATGCCAACTCACGTGGCCAAATGGCAGAACATATCATGTCCTGGATTTCCTGAAGGTTAAGTGGTTTGGACCAAAGCTCATGGACCGAAAATCTGCACATGATTATGGCATAGCTGGAAAAGTGGTCCAGAACCTCCAGTGGTACAGGAGAGAGTCCTGCAGGATAGCACATTAACCAGGGGCAACTGTGAGACCAAACAGCCTTTTTCTGAATCAGCAAAGCCCTATAAAACAGCAGAATCACATCACTGTGAAAAATTCAACACAGCTGTATTAGCAAGAGCACACTGAAGGTGGATCACCTGCCTGAAAATGCCATTTTCCAACAGGTGATGTGGGAAGGATGGTAGAGTCATGGAAATGACAGAGTTATGAACACAGGAAGTTCTGCAGTGGGTTTGCTGGAGCGCGCAGGTTTGAAGGAACCAGGTCGCAGAAACATGGTCCAACTGCTGCTGCACAAACCCAAAAGTCCCCAGAGCAGAGCTCTCTACAATTACAGACTCAAATAACACATGGCCGGATCTGTGAGCCTACGCCCCTTCTACTCATGACCGAGAGAGACAGACATCTGGTAGAAGTATAATTTAGGATCCGATGAGGGGAAGCCCGTTTTAAATTAAAATGAAAACCACGCAGAAAGTTTCCCAATAATCTTTAAAAATACACACTCCCAGGAAATGCAATCTAACTGAAGCGGACAGCATCCTCATGAAAAAGTCATTAAACGGGGCATGGAAGGTGCCAGAAAGGAGACGGGCAGCCAACCTGCGAGCGTGCGGGGGATGGTGAGCAGGGAGTTGTGCACCAGAGGGTCATCGGCAGAGTTCACCAGCAGCAAGGGTACGTCCACCTGGGGCAGGAGAAGGGAGGGCCAAATTAGGAGGGTCAGGTGACCTTCTGGGATCTGAACATATTCTATTCTAACAATGTTAATGATTTGAAGTTGCGTAATAAATTAAGCATTTTTCCTGTGGCCTCGTGAAGTGTGGGTGGACTCACGTTGTGAATGTAATGCACACAGCTTTCCTTCTCGTAGTACTCCTTCAATGAACGGTAGCCGTGGAACTTTCTATGGGAAAGGAAAGAAATGGCTGCCATTTTGCCATACCGCCTAACACAACCATGACCTCAGCAGGGCCTGCAAACCCCCCGGAACTGGAACCAGAACCAGAACCAGGACCCCCCCGCTACCTCATGATGTTGTCGTCGATCTGCGTGAGCGAGGTGGCCGTGAACAGGTGACCCAGGTCTGCGTCCGTCATCTTGCTAGAGGACCCAGTAAACAAGCTTCTCCTGTGAGGAAACAGAGAACAGAGTCAGAGGAAATTTCCAAAGTATCAGCATGTAAAAGCAAAGGCCCAGAACAGAGACTTCCAGAACCACCATGGGGACATTTTTTAAAACCCTTTAAACACCCCCACCCTGTTGTTCCCGAGATTCATACATGGTTTCGCGTCACTAGGCCTATTTACATTCGAGGTATTTATTTGGTCTGTCTTCATCATGTAACCCATCAGTACCTGTGAGCTAGGATGATCTTCTTCATGTTGTCAGCCATAAGGAAATTGTAGAACCTTCGGCACTGGTCCCATTGGAAGAATGTCTCCTGGGCTCTGGTGGGGGAACACAAACAGAAGAGCCCATCACCATGAAGCACACCCACTTGGAACCAGCTGTTCAATGTGCTTGTGCAGTTACAGACATCTATTAAAAAGGCATGGGGAGATTAGCTTTGAAGTGTTAGATGGTGGACCCCCCCCACCAGGGCATATCAAGGTTAGGTGTCAAGTCCATTCATTCCTTCACATGGGTCCTATTACAGTCCCTTTTTCTCCTGACCCAGGAGACAGGAGTCTCAACCCCATACCCATCTGTCACAGTGTAAAGGCCATATTT
The DNA here is from genome assembly GCA_026781145.1 of Hippopotamyrus pictus. Taxonomy (NCBI): domain Eukaryota; kingdom Metazoa; phylum Chordata; class Actinopteri; order Osteoglossiformes; family Mormyridae; genus Hippopotamyrus; species Hippopotamyrus pictus. The sequence goes on from JAODLC010000007.1 coordinate 5,932,118, forward strand.
CGCTTTTGTTCGTCGCCTCTGCTCTGTGACACATAGCGCCCCACATGCCTGTGTCACATCAGTCTGTTCACTGTCCCTGGCTTGATGTTTTATATTCGCATTGTGGGGAAAATTGGGGATTTGAAATGAGAAGCTGAGTGAAAACATCAGGAAACAATTGAACAATTTTTTTGTGGCTGTGATGTAACAGCGCCGAAGGGAGGGACATCTAAATAAACAACCAATATGCAGCATGCGCAGTGATCGATATTGATATATCACGCATCACGGTACCAGGGCTTCGGATGGTGGGTGAAACATTTGGCTGGACGCCAGCTTCTCGGTGCTATACGGATGTTTATTTACGCCCACAATTTGTTAAGCAGGTTAGTAGTACAGCTAGAACATTAATGAGGGATTTTATCACACCCAAAAGCTAGTAACCAATGTAAATTTAGCATATCCTTTTGTTTATTAAACGTGTCAGACTTTAAACTGCAAAAAGTACATTGTTTATCCATATCTCCTCTCTTAAAAGATGTGGCTGCTGAACTGTTTCTTCACCACCACTTAAGTGCATATCGCATGTCGCAGTGATGTATACCAAACCATAGTATACCAGAACAGTATTATGTGGTGTGCTCCACTAACCCAATTTAATAAACATAAAGATACACCAAGTGTATACAGATCACTAATTTTTGGGTGTCACAAAATGCATCTCAATTTATGGGCATAAATAAATGTCCGTATAGCACCTAGAAGCTGGCGTCTGGGCAAATGTTTCATCCACCATCTGAAGCCCTGTTGCCGAGTGCACATGCGTGATTATTATATCGATATGATATCGCCTAGGTCTATAGCAACCACTGGATAACTTCTGAGTGACACTGACAGTAACATTTGATTTGAAGATTGGAGAGTTACCCTAGCAAAACAATGAAAATGAACTACACTTCAAAAACACTATAGGACGAAAATATACACCTACAGCATTATTAATATATATGTAATATACAATATCTACATACAATATCTACACTCATGTAGCACATAGTGCCGTGAATCATTAGCTACAATCATGAGCAGAGCAGTCTGCCCATATCTGCCTGGCCCAGCCCCGTCTGTACATGCATATCCTGTCACGCCTGGTCACACCCTAGATGCCGTGCAGGCTGGAGACGTCGGCAAGGTGACGGCCCCTTCGTGTCAACCTCATTCCACAAGGTTCTGTCATGTCTCCCAAGGAAGGTGCTCATTCTTTCTAGAGACGTCAGAAATGACATCACCACAAGGCTTGCACGACTGTTAAGTGGAACCTAATTTTTTAAAAATTTAGAACATCAGCAGGCTGTCATATGGCGCTTCAGTGTTCTTGCAGGGAAAAATCTGCCCCAATTTACAGATGACCCATCGAGCCCCAAAGCAGGGCACCCCATTCCTCAACAAGGTCTAATGCCAGAGTAGCATGAACGTGACACCCCGGGTTTGCGGTACTAAGAAATGAAATTCTATCAGGCAAAATGGGGGAGTTATCCACCTGAGGGCGCTGTAGCCCTGGCACAAGCTGACGCAGCACAGCACCCTCTCCTGGTTGGCGCGGTTTTCCCCCAGGTACTTGCACACGATGTTGCCTCCCAGACTGAAGCCCACCACCACGAGCTGGCTCTCTGGGAAGGTCTTCTTGATGTGGCTGACCATGGCAGAGAATTCCCAGGTGCAGCCTGAATGGAAGGCGACAGTTCAGGAAGGGCACAGCATGTGGCGGGTCCAAAGGTTACGTGCGGCATTTGACGTGCCAACAGAACAAAGGCCACACGTGCTCCCGGGAGAACGTCAGCATGCCTTACCGTAGGTGAACATGCGAGGCGAAGTCAGCTCGATGTTGGGCAGGGCGCCCAGGTGATTCAAAACGGCACACCTGTAACCCTGCCGCTGGGAGTAATCCACAAAGGTACGGACATAATGCTTCTCGCTGTGGTTACCGATTCCAGGGCATATCACCATGGTAACATCATCTGGATGGAGAGGGCGGGAAACGACACACAAGGCCATACTGACTAACTGTTCAGGGATGTATTTGCACAAAGCCAAGCCAGGGCCAGAGATCTCTGCGAATCACCTCACAGGTCCGCAACAGACACGTTACGTTCATATGCCTGGAAAAACACCTGTAGCACGATGCAAATACTCCTCGTTCTGTCCGCCCGTATGTAAACTAACGGGTCAGGTTGTCCAAACCATATAGGTTCTGCAAAGCCGCCCTCTTATCTAGATAAAAATTTCCCTTTGCGCAAGAGAGGAAATGAGACGTCAGCGAGATATTCTTGTTTCCTGGTAACAGAACGACATTAACAGTGTAGCAAAGAGGGAAAAAAAAAGTGGTCACATGGGATTTCTTACCTCCTGTCAGGTGGTCAGCCAGTGGTTCGAAAAGGTCAAAGGTCGCGGTGGCACCATCTGGCATGGGTAAGTACTTCCGCTGCCCATGTGGATGGGGTGAATTGACCCGCCCCATCTTCCCATACAGAGCCGTCTGTAGGTGCCCACTTTTGCCCCAGAGGAGAGGTGGAATGTAGCTGAGAGAAAAACACAATATATCCACACCCATGAGCACATCTCAACTTCTGAGCGTCTTCCAAAAAAAACAAATACAAACTCTCCATGGTTACCTTGCAAGATAAGCACCTATCACCAGGTGAATAGTTCAGGTTCAGAAAGTTAAAAATCCAGACAAAGATTGTTTCACCTAACCAGCTGAATACTCTGTGACTCTTTATACTGAACTAGTTGGTTGAAACAGAATCTTGGCCTGGGTTTTTACTTTCTGGACCTGAACTGTCTACCTCTGGTTATCACAGGACACGCAAAGGTAAGAATGCTACAGAAAGATGCTCCACAAAACTCAGGAAGGAGGCTCAGAGGCATCGATTGGTGCAGGGAGACCCGGGTGGTCAGGACAGGCAGGGGGTCTGATACGAGGCACAACAGCAAACAAACAGAGCAGACCAAGTCCACGGTTACATTAGCAGTTACATAATCCTGCATGTGACCCCATATGGTCATAACCTTGCAAACCCCCACTTCAACTATGCAGAATTTGATGCCTATCCAACAGGCAATCCTCAACACGCCTGCCATCTGTTTTACCTTGTTTTAAACTTTAATGAATATAAAGCTTGCATGTTATTGGTTTTCCCACTAAATGACCTGCTGACCATGTTCACACCAAGATCAGGCACTGAACGGCAGGACATTGCTGCGGAAAATGAGTCCATAAAACCAAATCCGGGGTTACAGAGTGGAATTCTTTGTGCTTAGCAAAGTGCAGAACACCATTTTATTCCAAAACTAGCATGTTGCATCACTATACTTGAAGTCTGAGGTTGCATTTATAGCACAATAAAGCCTAAACGTCTTCATAACAATGTCTCTCGTCACTCATATTTTAAACAGTTTGTGATTGAGCACCAGAACGTTGCTGCCATAATGACTCGACACTGCTGAATTACGGAGGTGGACGAGTCCACGCTGTGCAAAATAATCAGGACACCGACAACTCAGATGTTTGTAGGACCTTCACAATGGACAGCAGTAACTAAAGGGCGCAGACATTGTCCCAGACCCGTTTCCATTGCATGCATTTCACAGGCACAAGTGAACTTTAAAAAGGGAGGCGTTTACAAAACCACAAAAAAAAAAAATGTGCCAGACAGTGAAAAATGTAAGCACTTAACGCGATCTGGATCCATGTCATTCGACCTTTTACCTATAAAACACTCACTGGGTAGTCCGCTGAACTAAGAGATTAAAAAGGTAATCATCTGTGTGGGATCCGGGCCAAAGACCCAAGACGCCCATTTGACTGATAACACGGCCAGTCATTTTAGTTTCGGAAACGGAGGCTCTGCTCTCACGGTGAAAGAACGGCCTACCAGATAATGACGAGTGTAACAAAGCAGCTGTTTGAGAAGAAGGATGTTATGCAAGTGCCGCTTCTCTCAGTATCTTAGTGCGGGAGGATTCCTGCCTTTACAAATAAACTGCCTGCATTATTAATGGAAACAATTAAGAAGCTTCAGCAAAGAAAGCAGCGAGCAAGTGTCAAATAAAAACCTGAAACCACAAAGGTCAAAGACCCTTCTCTTCAAAGGACCTACACGCCCATGTCTATTAGTCACATACGAGTAATGTCTCAACATATCCAAGCATATTAGAATTCTGCTGAAGAAAACGTGACTGAAAGGAACATCTCTACCGAGAGAGATGAAACTCAAGGCTGGCACCAGGGTCTCACGGTTTCCCTGGCATTGCATCGCTGCTTCACACATTTCACTACTGAACCTTCATCAGAACACAGTAAGACTATGTACTTTTCTCTACCAAACAATATCCCAGCAAAGAATGTCCAGTCCTGGATTTTGAAGCCATAGTTCCACAGCCTGTGGGTGCGAGTCCTCCAGTAAAAGGATCCAAGCATAAGAATGAAAAACATAACATTGTTTGGGGAATGACTGAGCAAAACAATGACAGCGGTATTTTCTTTACTCATTCAGTATGGGGGCAGGTGGAAAATGGGCTTACTCTTTGGTCAGGAGGGGGGAGGACTTCAACAGGAAGCGATTAAGGGGCGTGTCCTGATAAGTGAGGTTAGGGGGGGCCGTGGGGCTCTTCAGATTTAGAAGACGAACGATGACATAGAGCACAGTGGCCACAGCAGCTAGCTTCATCCCGTCGAAGACGGCGGGCATCTCCGGGGAGATGAGGTGGCCTTGTGCCTCCTGGGCGGACATGTTTACTGCAGGGGACAGATAATCGAGAAGGTGAATCACACAACATCTGCGATCCAAACAAAGATCCGCATACTCAACAGCAGAACGCACGCACAGCTACGAAACACCGGCCATCTTACTGGTGATTCTCCCTGAATTTCCCTATGTCATCCAGCACGGGGTAGAGTGGAGTCACAGTGATCTGGTCCAATCTGCAACAGAGAGAAGTACTTCAGTAAAATCAAGCGGATGAACAGCAACTGGCAGAATCACACTCCCACACAGGATGTAAGCATGTAATCTCTCTATGCACACAAGAGTAAACAGAAACAAAATCAAATTCACATCTGACTACCCCAACTAGAGGACATTCTTAAGACAAGTTGAAGTCTTTCAGAGAAACTTCCCTAACAGGTTCTGGCTTTGTAGTGATGCGACCAATTTCCCAGTCACAGGACTGGTAGAAAACCGGTTCAGATTAACTCAGTGCCCATTATATGGAACGACTGGTAACCAACAACTCGGCAGTCTAGTCAACAAGATACATGAGGTAAAATACACTAGCAACATGATTCTGTGACTAATCAGATTTCCCATGAAATTTCACTTCGACACGCCTTCGCTGCTGTTGGGGTGAGCTAAATCGTCTGTGATGAGGAATGAAGTGCTGTAAATAGTTTCAAGAAGTATTTTGCTCTTCATGCCAGCAGCTTGGCAGCTTTCACTGCTTCTACAGAATCAGGTTTGCGTGAATGGGTTGGTGTCACATTTAAGAACCACAGAGTACTTCCACAGTACCATCCAAACAGGAAGCAAAGGCAAATAAATCTACAAAATCTGTACAGAAGTTCAGAAGGAAATGGAAATCATTCTCCTGTGTGACCATTTTCTGGACAATTTAACCTAATTAGCAGAGGGGTGCCTTTTTCTTGACCTGGATGCTTCTGAATATTCGCTTAAATAGCAACAAAAGACAAACATTCGCTCCCCATAATTAGCGTGGTCGAGTCTGAACCTTCAAAAAGCATCATCGTCAGGTGGAACAGCACCTAACCAGGATGTCAAAAGGCCAAAATGCTCAGATTTATTTAATTGCTTATTCCCAGTTTGGTTTTGGGTTTTTTTTTTTTGTGACTAACCCAAACGTCATAGTTAAAGGATGGAGACACCTACAGTGAAAGGGGCTGTTTTTCCAAGGAAACATGGTAACTCTCATTTACTAATGGGTTTTGTAATGTGGGATGGTCAGCTGATGTCAACATTTTAAAGCAAATTTACAAAGGTATGTGGCCAGGCCAGGAATACAGAAGCAGAATTAATTTATAAATAAACCATGAAAACATTTGCATTTATGACTTAAGGAATTTAACAAGTTAAGCAACGCGTTATCTTTATAAGAAAACGGCATAAACACCAGAACACACACGGGGAAAACAACTCAGTTTACAGGCTAACACATACACTAAAAGGACACAAACACATAGTAATATAAACCACAATTCTGCATGGATTTCAAAATATCTGCAGTAGAAAAATATTGCCACACGAAATAATAATACATAAGATAAAATGAGACGCCGGTGACCTTGAGCGTCGCCGATTGCCGAAGTGCAAACGACAGGGGGGCCGGACGCGCCGAGCTTCCTGCAAAGCAGATCGTCCGGGGCTCCGACTCAGCGTGCCTTTGCTTTCCTGTGTTTACCGACCACAGGCTGCCTCCCAACCGATCTGAATCGTCTATTTGCGGGCAAAGCCATTTTATGGGCTCGGTGGTTAAGAACCTCCCGTGGGGCTCTAAGGAAACGCCGAGAAGCGCCTTATCGATGTCCTTTGAAACTGCAGCCTTTCACTACGGCTCGGAAAGCGGACATTAAACATTAACACGGCATCCAGTAAACACTAGATCCAGGACAGACAGCTACAGGCATGAGCAAAATAAAGTCCCAACTCAAGTTAGAATTGAGAAGAACAGAGCTGTTTAACCACGAGAACTTCCGGGGCACACAAAGTTCCACAAGTTCTCTTAAATATTTCATTCTCCGCTGCTTTATTCATTTATAACAAGTTGATTAAGGTAGCATATGATTACTACAGGGTAAATTAGGTTGCTACATAGCCTATTACAATACCTCCATTTCCTAAATATTAAGCTGATTCCAAAAAAAACAACTAACTTCCCCTTATCAAACCAGTCAACAAGAAAACTTCAGAGACATTTAATAACGCATAGGCCTACTTAAAAAAAAAAAACGCCCCCAAACCCAACATGACGTACAATCCGTACGCTTTGGTTAACCGAACGTCTAACTGAACTTCACACCATTTAAAACGCATCCAATTGCCGCTGTGAGCTACCTTGCACTTCAGTGTTGTTTTCTTAAAAAAAGCACAACAAAACCAATAAAATAAAGCATTTTGGACCCGTCAAACATATCTTCATCAGGCCTAACCAGGAATTTTTAAAACGTTCTTCCAACAACTCACAACCAAAGAAAATGTACCGAAAATGTACTAAAAGAATAACATTAGGCAACTTCTGTTATTAAAATGTTCGAAAGCAATAAAATCATTTCATAAATGGCAGTTAAACAGTTCACAACATAACAGAAATATCAGGAAATATATTTTAATGAAAATGAGTGCATAAACAGCGCTCCTTTACGCCGTACCTGCCGACAGCTCACAGACGAAACGCTGTCACAGAGATGCTCGGCCACCAAACCGATGTACCTGATGGTGACAAGCCCTTTAACCGTAAAAATCCGTCCCATCAAACTCCCCCCAAGTGCGTAAAATTAAGAGACAGAGATGGAACTTAGTAAGGCCGTTCATATCCGCGTACGAGAGGCAGGTCCGCCCCCTGTGGGTTCTCATTAAAGCTCTCACGCCGGACGCACGCAGAACAGTATCCATTAAATGTACGAGCTCCACACCGAAGCAGGCAGCGAATAGAAAAAAAAAAACAAGGTAGATACTAGTCAGTTAATGTGACACCAGACAATCGTCAATTCACATACAAGAGCGTAAATTGATGACTGTCATTTCTTTATTTTGTATTCCGGGCTAATAAACTAGGACAATGCATACACACAATGATCCCCTGACAACTGGTATGTAACATTAACCAACTTCGACTGGGAATCACCCAGAAACAGTCTGTTCCGTGTTACATTATTCATCGACCGTGCGTTTGCTAAGTCGGACATGTAAGCCGTATAGCGTGTTACTAACACAAACGACTTTTAGCCATTTTTAACCACATCAGTTAAAAAAAAATGAATGACACCCCTTCAGTTCACCCAAGCCCACCCTGGCAGACATTTTAACATCCGCCTCGGGGTCCTGTCTCAATTCAGTAGTTAAATTATGATATGTTCTGGTTACTTTTCAGATCCCCAAATGTGACATTGCATTCCCGCTTCAACTTATTTGACGACCCTGGCAGGCTACTCTGCCTGGCTAAGCAGCAAAATAAAACGTAAAGGAAGATAGGCTACTGAATTAACAAGATGACATTTTATAGAAAGCGATGCCAATTCCAGCGGGGGTGAAACAGCAATATATGTGAATCGCACTTTAAAAAGCGTTACAATGTATCCGTAAAAATGAAGACAGCAGCTCACTCAATAATAACAACCCAGAGCGCCACCCACCACCACAGCTACACAGCGGGCCGATCTCTCCCCAGGAAGTCCCCCCTTCTGAAAATGCCCCTACCTCCCTCGGGTCTCGCCTCCCCCAGAGCCCTTCTTCGCTCCTATCTCTGCAGCTCGATCACTGTTGATCCATAGTTAGCCTTTCGCCGGTCTCTAGCGCTTTCCCTGTCGGAACCTGGACACTTGCAGCCCACTCCACAACCCCCACCTCCAGCCAAGTCGACCCGGATCGTATTCAGCCGGGGTCCAGTCGCAATCACGTCATACGCGAATCCGTTCCAGACACCCCGGTACTGTGTAAAGTCCCTCCCGTCCTACAGCAGGCACCATAGATCCTGGCGTATGGAATAATTGCATCAAAACTTTTTTTGCAGCAGTGGTTACAGCAACTACACGAAGGACTAGAGGAGCGCGTGCTGCCCTGTCTTCCACTGAGAGTTTAATAGTTTTAGGATCGCCAGTTGCCTGCCCCATAAAATATTTACAACGCAAAATACTTTTCATTGTTCGAATGGACTTCCTTAAGTAACACATTAATGACACTGGTGTAAAGCTAATGCTATTTTATAGCAGATTTTAACAGTTTGCATTTATTAAAATTTTTGAATATGGGCTTAAATACAATACTGTGCCCTAACTTCAGTAGCTGGGAGTGAAAAAAACAGTTTCGGGTAACACTGCTTTTCACATGCATCCCGTGTCAAACTGATGTGATTAGTAACTGACTATGAACATTGAAACGACAGATTGCTTTTTCAACGCGCGACACACTGGGACATGTTTCTGAATGATGGCTGCTGCCGGGCGGCCACTTGGAGGCGATATTCAATCACATAGAAATCCACCTTGTGCTTCATTTCGTACACTTTGATGTAACTGTTGTATTTACAAAGAATAGCAAATTCAACCGTTGTACGGGCTGTTCGTCTCCTAGTGTGGACTGCTATTTGTTCTGAGCACATCGGGTGTAAAGCGTACCTTTTGAGCACAATGAAAAGCAGGATTTTCATGATGTAGTGGAACAGGTGAAGTCATGCCCTGTTGTTTGCCTCAGTTAGGGTGGAGCGTGTACTGATAAAACTAAGGTGTATTATTGTAATATATATAGGTTAAAATCATGGACGGAATTACGGGGGTTGGTAACCCATCAATAATTAAAACCGACGATACAACCCCTAGACTTCCCTTAATGGGTGGAAACCTCAACCCCCCCAATATTCAACCTGAAGTTACCCCATTGGGTTAAATAATATTCAAATATCAAAAGGGGCCGTTTGAAAAAAATGTATGACGCCAAAAATCATTAAGCTGTATCTCGTTACCTACGTTAGATTCGAGGGCTGCTTCATAATAGGCTTACATTTTAAATTCTGACGCACTCATATCAATATACTTTGATCATCCGCAATACATTAGCACGAGGACAAACTTCACAATAATAAACGTTTTTGTCCTTTATTAGACGAAGTGCATTTACTGACTACTAGTACATTCATTCACTGGGCCCTGCTGAGCTTTTCCATACACAGTACAGTGTATGATTGTGTATGTGACAAATAAAACATGAAGCACTGCGTTGATCGAAACTTCTCTCAGCCACTTGCGCGTCTGAACACCAGAAAGAGCCGCGCGCTTCTGATCACTGGTTTTTGAAACACCATTTGGGAAGCAGCAGGAAACTTTTTACTGGTACTGAAGGGAAGCACTGATGGAGGAAAATCTTGTCCTTAAAACAACGGTAGCACTCACTCTGAACCTTAGCACGGAAGGCTTTGATAACCTTAACACATGACATTAGCAAATCAAAAATTTTAAATTTTGCATATCCCAAATAACAATTATGCAGTGCTACTACAGCGTAATCAATTTAAGTTGATTAATAGATGCAACTAACGGTTTGCCT
>JAODLC010000007.1:5961020-5979345 GCA_026781145.1 Hippopotamyrus pictus
ACTGCGCTTGTTGAAAAGTCGGTCAGAATTGATGATAGTTTACGGATTTTACCAGGAGAGAATCAAAGGTGTGACAAGAAAGGCTTGGATGGGAATGTGTTTTCAGGGTGTGACACACACAGTTAGAGAGATGAAAGGACAACCCAGACCGTGCAGAAAGTCACGTGAATTTAATCGGAAATGCCTCCTTACACAATGCACTCACTCTGAAATGGGAGAATTCAGTGATCTGTATAACACACAGGCTGACTGTATGTATGTTACGCCGTTAAGTGATCCATTTTTCTGCTGTCTGATATGCAAGAGAAATTTTCAGAGTGTGTTTACTCTATAAAACAGTAACATGTTTAGTTACTATAGTTAAATATAGCGGAAATCTTTTGATAAAATCACTAACCTGAGTCCTGTTGCTGGTGTTTAATATGATTCATACTTACATATTACTATAAGGGTCAAGATGTATTGGTTGGGGGAAGTGATAGATTTATTAGTGTAGACGCTTTGTTGTAACTGTTATTAGACAGCTGGCAGAACCGGCGTCGTCCCAGATTAGTTGAGGATTTAATTCACACATTTATTACCTGTTGATCTTCACTTGTGATTGTTCCTGAGTATGACTGATGTACAGTATATCTGGTGAAACAAGCCTCAGCTTGTGGCCAGCAGGTGGCGTACTTGGAGGTGAGTCTGCGGGATGCCAGCTCGGTGCCTTGAGGTGAGGTAATGACGCCGAAAGGCTTAAACGAGCCTCAGCTGTGTATGTGCGGAAGCTGTACGGTAATAAACGGACGATCTGATGGGTGAGATTCAAAAACGTGTCAGTTTCTGTGTATTTCTTGCCTAATTTTCCAGGTTTAAGTTACATAGACGTCGGCGTTACTCGCACATAGCCCACATAACGTGACCAGACCGTCACCGGCAACATAACATGTGGAATTCTGGGTCTGGGACTTCCTCACGTGAGTTGGAATGGAGGGAGAGGGCGGGGGCGGGGGGGCACATTCCAGCGAATCCCCTGGCAGGAAGCACGAAAAAGGGAGACCCATCTGCTACCACAGGGGGCTCTTTCAGGGAAAAAAAAAAAGCTTTGGCTCGTCGTCTTTTATGAACAGTAATTACACACTGCCTCACTCCTGCTGCTGCTTCTCTCACCACAGACAAACATGGTGCGTCTGTGACCCCAGTGAGTTACTGCCTAATCGCCCCTAATAACACTGGGTAGGGTTCAGTCCTTCAGCCTGAGGCTAGACCTCTGGTTTTCACCCAGTCGGTGTTGAAAGGCAGGCAGCTGAGGTCACCCTGCCACGCAGTAACCTTACCAGCATTAAAACTAAGCCCCAACAGAATTTTTGTAACATTCCACTTAGAAAAGTCCTGCGTGTTTTTGCCACAAAAAAAACATACACCCTCCAACCACTGCAGTCCCACATCCTTGACTAATGCTCTGGCTTCCAGTTTGGTTTGAAACCTTTTAATTACATGACCGTTCCACCCTCTTTGGGAAGAATTCTTTACAAAGCCAATATGGGTCCCAGGGTGTCTTATGGGCATGACAAACGAGTGCCGTCACACTGTCCCACCACAGGGGGAACTTCTGTGTAGATCAAAACACACCCATATCCTTTTTTCCCCTGTGAAAATCTGCCTTGCGTCCAAATACTTGCATGACATGAAGTGTCCTCTCAGAGTGAATTTTATTGCGCAAATTACACCCTCCCACATCCCTGCTATCCACGCCGTGCCGGCATTTTGGACCCCCGGCAAACACTTTCATCTGTTTTTACTTCTGGAATAGGTGGACAGTGAACTTCAAACATACCTGTCTGTTGTGCCTAGGAGGGAGGGGAACCTGGGCCCTGAAACACCCCCTGCTAGCATTGTGCTGGAGGCCCGTCGGCACTGTGATATTGCATGCCAACACTCCCGATTTCCCCAGCAGTGAGGATCGGTCCCTGTGTTTTTCCTTTCTGTATGTCATTTCCCCATTTGGCCAGCAGGTGATGCTGGCCATCCCATGATCTATAGCTCCTACTAGTGTATTCCCCATGTTCCCCACACCGCTGTGTAGCAAACTGGGCTACGTGGGTGGCTTATAATCAATCTCCCCCCTTGTCATGTGTTGAAACTATGTTTAGCATTTTACATCTGTGGTTCTTTGTATATCTTGTGTTGGTGTATTTCTGTCGGTTCCTTATTTTTGCTCCCTGTTGTTCCATGTTTGTAGTATTGTTTGGTAGCCCTTGTTATTCTAGACTCCCTGGTGTTTGACCCTTTGTCTGTTGATTGCCCTCACCTGTGGTTCAGTATCCCTAGCTTACACTGTAAGCAGTAAGTGCCCCACACCTGTCTCCTGTTACTCTATCATGTGTATTTCAGTTCCTGCCTTTACTCTGTTCCCCCATTGATCATTGCGCTTGTTCTTGCATTAGCTCCAGGTTGCTGTTTGCTTCTGTATCACTCTCTGCCTGACTCCTGTATGTCTTCATTCCAGTGTTTCCCAAAGCATGTCCAGCGTTAGCTTCCCTCCATGTTACTTATATTTTAGTTCTAACATTAACCATAAGTAACCAAACAAAATGCAAGACTTCTGGAATTTTATTTATTTTTTTTAAATAAAATTGAGGTTATCCTTGTGGGGACCCTAAAAATGTCACCACAAGTGAAAAGTTACAAGTTTTTATCACACTGTGGGGAAATCTGGTCCCCACAATGTAATAATTACTCACACATTATTGGTAAAATCTGATCATTTTTCACAGCCTAACGCTAGCAGGTATGTAGTGCGGGACTGATCTGGGCTTTCGGGGCGCTGCATCCTGCTCTCGCCAAAGGCCACTTGGCAGCCTTTTCCTCGCTCCCCCCGGTGTTGACAAGCAGCCATTGACCGCGATGGCCCCCGCGCTTGTGAATGACAATAGCTTCGCTAAAATTATACCTGTGAGGAACAGCAGCTGCACGCAGAGGAGGAGGCCGGAGTCAGAATGCGTGTTGGGGGCTCAGAGTGGCTCCGGGTTCAAATGCGAGCGCCGCTGTTTCCCTTCGTGAGGCGGCCACTAATCTCTCGAGCTGTGATAGGAAAACATATATCTGGAGAAACAGATAAACTCTGCTGTTCACACCTAAAAATAACCTTCTAATGGTCCATTGGTAATAGAGGAATTTTGTCCTGAAGTGTTGCACTCTTAACATTGCATCGATTCAGCATTACAAAGGATTTCAAGCCATTTCCTCCAAGTACAAAATAGCACAGCGCTGTTTTTAACGACATTCAAACCACAGGGGTAACACTTGATGGGGCACAAATACTTAGTAATAATTCAGTTACTACTGAAGAACAAGTCATGAACAAATCATGAACAAATATAGTCCTTACTTGAGATAAGATGCGTCACAATTCATTATCTAACAAACGTGAGATCAGTATTTAACTTGTGCCTTTTACGACTTGTTCCTTCAGTAGTTCACAAAGGTTTGCAGAATTAACAGATACAATAACGAATATAGTAACTGCTTGAGATAAAACATGCGTCATGATTCATTAATGATGAATTAACAGTAAAATTTCCATTTAATGTATTTTCAGTTTAATGACAGCGTTCACCCACCCACTTGAAATCTAGGCAATAAAACAGTGATGTCCAGGTGAAATCGTAAGTCAGGGCTACTATTTATTAACATGGCACTGGGGTTTCATAGTGATAGTGATATCTTGGAGGAAAGACGCTGCGTCTTTAATAGGCGTTAACTCGCAGTTTGGGGGAGGTGGCGGAGGGAGGGGGGCTGATCCGGAGTATGACGTCATAATACACTATTTTCACTCAAAGATCAATTAAAAGCAACGCGGTGACTGTGGTTTACAAGACGAACTTCTCAGGCACAGCTGGAGGAACGAATCACACCCGAGGTTCCAGCTTGGACATCTGTGAGTAGCTCACAGCATATCACTCTTACAAATGCAATGCCGATGCAATGGTCAAAGAAAACATACAACAGTTTGTTGTCATATTTTTGATGTATTATGTAGTGTCGTTGATGTCCGGAAACTGACTGCGGTGACGTTTTCAGCATATATAATAAAATTGTAAATAAATACTGCAGTTCACTTCTGCAGGTAGCCTACATAACGTTACTTTCAAAACAACGTGTTAATGAATTTCTTTTTGTAATTTTTACACAACTATAATTTCAAGTTTAGGAAACGTTAAATGGCATCAAATGTCATAATCGATGGACTTGTTCTGTCTAAGACTATGGCAAGGTTGATGTTAGATATATTGCGATTTACTGGTGATTTTTCTGTAAAAAAAAGTAAATCATACCTGCCTAATGGTACCTCGATAGAGTACATTTGGTGTTGCAGCTGACAGAATCGCTTATTATATCAATTTGAATTATCTCTTCCATGCGAGCTTTGCAGATGAATGACAAGTTGATCTTTAAGGCCAGCAGCAATTATCGGTATTAACTGGCACGTATCGTACGTGTGTTTATCTCAGTTGTAACATTATAGTCACGTATTCTGCAGTTTGAGGTCAGTGTGGCACAGCCTGGATGGTACTGCTGCGAATCACAGGTTAATACGTATTTAATGAATGACGTAGTCTATTCATAAAAGATCCATTTGCTAGCAGTCCTTCTAGGGTTGTATAAAGGTTAGTTTGCTTTAAGTCCGAAGCGCTGCTTCTTTTTTTTTAACTAAAATATTTAAACATTAGGCCTGTTATTCAGTGCTGCCAAAGTGCACCGCAGCGGAGCTCAAACACAGAGCACTGGACAGTTAGCCATCAGACGCTGTACGGTGCTCTTTCAGACTGCCCTACTTTGTAAACACAATCTCTGATTTAGTGAAATCTGCCAGCTCTTTTCTTTCATGCCCCAACAAATTCCGCAATAATTGGGGGATTGATTCATTCTTAATTTCACACAACAAAAGTGCATTAAAATATCTTATTAAAATATCGATTAATCCCTATTTTTAATCTCTTCAACAAAAAACGTCACTGCTCTACAATAACCAACCAAAAGTTGTACTTGCCGTCAAAAGTACTATTGAGTATACAAGCCAAGGGCATTGTATACTCACAAGGGAAATGAGCTCTTCACCCATTTAAGGGCTAGTATTTGCTGGTTTTGATAATTTACGTCCATGCCTCAAACTGTTATACGTTAGTGTGATGAATACTGTATATTTGAAAAGTTTGAAATCACTAGCAGTGGGTTGCACCAGCTAAGTGTAAGTAAGGTTGGGTGTTAAGTGTACCTTAAATCATACGTTGAAACTATTTGCGTGGTGCAACCGATTGTTTTTAGTAGCTCGGAAACTCGAACGCAGGGACAGTTTACATCCAGCGTGGAATTCCCCAGGCACGGTGATTTGTGGGCTACATCTTCCAACAACGACACGCTGCTGCCCCCTACTGGTCACACCCCGCTTTTCAAGACGGAGTTGTCTCCTGAGGGATATGATGCGAATTGCTAATCGCAGCATTTGTTACTGCTATAGGTCGGACCTCAGGAGAGTCTTACAACGTCGGAAGCAGATCATGAGTGGCTGCTTTTTGCTGGCTGTCCTGTGGCAGCTGCTATACCTGTGCCAGGCTGCCCCAGGCTACTCCAACGGCTTCTTCTACCATGACATCACGAACGGCAACGGAAATGGAGAGAGTAAGTAGACCAAGCTCTACGCTTAAACACGCAGCTGTTTTAATGTAACGCAATACAGCAGCCCTGAACCTCCCGTTCCCTGCGCAAGACCCCAGGGAAGAGGGTTTCGACAACTAATAATAAAGACTGCAGAGGTTCAGAATAATTAAAAATGTCATTATTGAAATGTTATCCGCCAACATGGAAACTCTAGACTTCGTTGGATAACAATTTATTTAATATTCCCCTGCACTGTCATCCAGGCTGTTCAATGAAATCATATAATTTTCCCGTTTTGCCCATGAGTGAAATGTATATTTGAAGTCCCCCCCCCCTCCATGTCTGCATTATTACTGTGAGTAAGGCATGCCGAGTCGCATCACTGATACCGTCTGCACCGTACTGACAGTTCACTTCAATGGCGTGAAGCTCATCGTGGAGACCACGGAGTCGTCCATCTTTGCCGCACAGGGTGGCAACGTGACGCTGCCGTGCCAGTACCGCTACCAGCCCGAGCTGCAGAGCCCCCGGCGCACGCGGGTGAAGTGGTCCTGGGTGCCCGCGCTGGGGGGCAAGGAGCTCGACGTGCTGGCGGCCATCGGCCATCGCTATCGCACCTTCGGCGCCTTCCAGGGCCGTGTGCGCCTGCTGCAGTACCCCCCCGGAGAGGCGTCCCTGGCGATGGGCGAGCTGCGGATCAGCGACGCCGGGCGGTACCGCTGCGAGGTCATCGACGGCCTGGAAGACGAGAGCGCCGTCGTGGATCTGGAGCTGCGCGGTATGGACGGTCGCTATAAGTTTCTCTCTGGAGCAGAAAATCGGTGGCTAGGGTGATCTATTGTTTAAAGTACCCCCAAGATGGCAGGGTTAACTCTCAGGAAAGGCTTGTCTGCTGTTACTCTGTTAATCCTAGTTATTAAAACAATGTGTGCTGAAGTTACCCATTAAAGAGAAATATACCTGCACTTATCTTATGCCTTAAGTTATGCAGCTAGAAAATGGTGGTGATTAAAATATCATTTTACCCTATTGGTAGGAGTCGTATTTCCCTACCAGCCCTCCAGGGGACGCTACCGGATGAACTTTTCATCAGCTCAGAAGGCATGTGAGGAGCAGGGTGCGATGCTGGCCACCTTCGACCAGCTCTTCAGTGCCTGGGAGGAGGGGCTGGACTGGTGCAATGCTGGCTGGTTGGCTGACGGCACGGTGCAGTACCCAATCACGGCGTCCCGCACACCATGCGGGGGCCAGGGCTTGGCCCCCGGTGTGCGCAGCTATGGAGCCCGTCACCGGCGCCTGCACCTGTATGATGCATTCTGCTTCTCCCCTTCCCTGCATGGTTAGTATCCTGCCTGCTGTCTGATTTCTGTGGAGCAACGGGAGTGGGTGGGTGGCGGGGGTTTGTAATAGAATGGCTGTATCTTTAAAAACATTAAAACAACAGAAATATTCAGCCCACAATTTGACATATGTGTTTTATGCTAACTGGGTGGACCGTTTCCTTCCCAATGAGCTGACATGCTTGGTGTGTGTGCTGCGCCCCCTACAGGTGAGGTGTATTTCCTGCAGCACCCTCAGAAGCTGAACTTCACGGAAGCTGCGCAGGCGTGCGAGGAGGACGGCTCTGAGATCGCCAAGGTGGGTCAGCTGTACGTGGCCTGGCGCTTCCTGGGCCTCGACCACTGTGACGCAGGCTGGCTGGCGGACGGCAGCCTCCGCTACCCGGTCTCCACCCCACGGCCCAACTGCGGCCCCCAGAGGCCCGGGGTGCGCAGCCTGGGCTTCCCCACCCAGCATCAAAAGTACGGCGTGTACTGCTTCCGAGCCCCTTAAATGCCCCTGCTCGCCTCATCCCACCACACCAGTGGGGCCTCCGGGATCTCATCACAGTCCCTCTACAGCTGTGACATCACCCTGAACCTTTCTCTACTTTTGCCGAGTTGCACTGTGGACTATCCCCTAACCGCTGGTGCCCCTGGTGGTCGCCTGGGTGCACTGCATGTTGTGTCGGCAGTCACAGAGCACCATCCTACTGACGTCATTCCCAGTGGAAACTGTGGAGATGGAGATGAATAGAACCAGAGGGCATCTGCTTCGAGTGATTGTAGCTGAAATCTCCTACACAGAATAGTCCTGAATGTTTGAAAATGTTCTACCTATATTTAACCTCACACGTCTTTTCTGCTGTTCTGGACGAGTGAAATACAACATTATTGGCCTTATGATGTCCTTTGTTTAACTACCAATAAGCCCCTGAATATAGACTATATTAATTTCTTTTTGCTATACGTTTCCAATCCGTTATTACCTGATTATTTAGAAAGAGAATCTGATTTCTTTTCAGAATTATAATCTGTGAAGTATCTTTTAAATACTATGCTTTTTAGAAAGTCAAAGGTTCTATACTTGTGACTTTTGTATAACAAAATGCTCAGCTACCGTTGCTGATTAACAGGAAATTGATTTATTGCCTTATATTCTGTGCCTCCTTTGGGTGAAGTAGTGCTTTTTTAGACATTACCTTTTTTACACTTCAAAATATTATATTTTTGTTACTATACACTGTGAACCTGTACTGGGTAAGCAGTACAGAATATGGATGGATGAATGATCACAGCATATAAGTGGACACTGTCTGTGATTGTATCTCAGTAATTATTTCTGGAAAAGTCTCTTACCTAGCTTTTAATAGAATCCATCTTTATGCCAAAATGTATTGCTGTAATATAATAGACATTAAATATGCAATATTCAGGTTTTAATTAGTTAATAAGTACTTGTAATAAAAGCATAGAGATTTGATAAATACAGAGAATACAAAGCTGAATACCATTTACAAGAAGATACTTGTGTATTTTTCATTCATCTGTCTTCTGACTGTTTTCTGGTCAGGTCTGGGGGGGAGCTTACAGACTGTTCCAGGCAGCACAGGGGTGCACTCTGGACAGGATGCCAGTTACATATATTTTTATGAAATTAAAATTAATTTTAAGAGCCACTGGTCTTTGCAGTTGTGTGAAGTTGGGAGTTTTACTTTATGTGCACTTCTTGAATCCGCCAGCTGAGGGCACTGTAGGCCCTCAGCAGAGGCAGTGTGGTGAGGAGGCGCTCCAGGCTAGCGGGGTGAAACGGCCCGGACATACAGACGGTCAGTGTGCGGACCTTAAGAAGGGCTCCATTCAGCCTGGGGGGAAGTTAGTGACTGCGGCCCACCTCCCTCGCAGAGCAAATAAAACCTGTGTAAGGTTATTCTTATAACTAGGAGACACGTCCTATTTACGCCGACCCACCTCACAAACACTGCTGAAATTCAGCTTATGGTGAAAAAGACACTTTTATTCCATACCCTGCCCATTTGACCAAGCTGAAATTAATGAAAGTGTCCACTGTGGCAAACTTATACGGTGTGAATGTTTATTTCATGTTAATGGTTTGAGCAGGAGAGGGGATGTCGAACAGGCAGAATGCGACGCGGGTCTGCAGGTTTGTGACTTGACTGATGTTTTTACCCTCAGTGATGTCTGCAAACCACTGGTCTTCACAGTCGCCGCACAATAATGGCACAACGGCTACTTCGGCGGCCTAGAACCTGCCGGACTGACGTCCACATGCCCTCTGTCACACCGGGGCAAGGCGGAAGGTCTTAGCGTCACATGTCATATTCTGTGTCTTGGTTGTGAAATACACAACAAAATAAGTGAAGATTATGTGATAAACGTGTCTGCATTGCATTGTGTACAGAAGATGTTTGGCAGAATGGACTTTCCATTGATGCCCACATCAAAGGTCACCAGACACACACACACACACACACACACACACACACAACTGTCCAATTTATTTCTATTGAAAAATCCTTAATCCCAACTATGACACCCTTAACCTCTACCCAGACACTAACCTTAACTTTAGGTAACCAAACAAAATACAAGACTTTTGGTCTTTTTAGTTTGTTGATTGCAGTCACAGATTTTTATAAAATTTTATAAAAGTTTCACCTTGTGGGGGCTGAAAAAGTGGTCCCACAACGTAAAAATAACTAATTCGGTCCCTGTAATATACACATGACCCACACACACACACACACACACACACACACACACACAGAGAGTGTTTACGCTCCAGACACCAAGGCGAAATTCTGGCTGGTGTCAAATACAGAACAGTTTATTTGGCATCATTTGCGATGTCTGAGCAAATTGTCACACAGATATTCAAGCACAAACAGGTCGGCTCTCGCTGCCCCTGGGGACACCCCTGTACACGGTGGGGTGCTGGCCGACAGCAACTGTGCACCACAAGTGTCACGAGGCAGCAGAAAAGCCGCGACCGTTACAGCAACCCCTGGGAACATGGGGGTCCAGTCACATCTAACTCTAGCCACGCCCCCCCCGGGATCTGACATGAAGGCAATGCCATAGCCACCTACGGCAGGATTTTGCCTGGAAAATGAACACACCATTACAGCCTTCGGCAGGAGTGCTCTTGGTCACCCCGTTGTCTATGCAATGTACCGCAGGTGGGTGGCGGCCATCTTGGATGACAGCCACACGTATTAAAATCCTTGGACAGGCTACGGGACAGAGCGAGAAGCAAGGAAAGTACAGGATCTGTACTTGCTGAACCGGTATATACAGTGTCAAAGAATATTAGGTGTTCGGGGGGGGCCCTGCCACCCGCAAACTGCTATAAACAAGTGCATTTCCACAGACGTGAAAGTATGGCAGGCTAGCTACTGTCAGATACCTCGGCGTGGCTGGGGGCGCTGGGAATGTACACTGAAAATGTGAAGTCGGTACCCCCCCTGTGCTTTAGAACGGCCTCAGAAAGTGTCTGATGGCCTCGGGAACCGAAATGAAAGCCGCAGCGGCGGGCTGGGTGGTGGGTGGCATAGGTTACTTGCTGTAACGGGATTCCGGCTTGTTTGATTCCCCATGAGAAATGCTGTGCACTGCACGAGCCCCCCTCCCCCCCCCCCAAAGGGTCGGTAAGTAAAAACGGGGGGTCTAACAAAATAACAATGGGAAGGGAAGCATCCCACTCTCAAAAACATGGAAATAAAGACAAAGAACGTGTTAATGGTCTACCTTTGGGTGAGAGACAGGCAGTGGGACGTGCCAGGCTCGGCAGAGTGCACCAGCCCTTGTGCCAATCGCACCCTGGCACTGGGACTAATTAATAAATAATTCAGTGTTCACATTTCCAGACCTACCTGCCCCCAGAAAGCCTGAGGACTGAGGAGAGTGGATCCCTGAAGGCTGAGATTAATCGGCTGTGTCCCTTCAAGCCCCTTATCACTCTCAGGTAGGACTTACAAGTTGTTTCAGTGAAGGCTAACATAAAACAAGCTTGTAGAAGGTGCTGAATCTGCTGCCCCATTTCTCTCCCCACCCCGATTCCCCAAAACATTGTTCTGTTGCTAAGCCTTGATTTAGTACATATAATATTATAATTCCTAAAATTTCTCCCTTCCTGTATCAAGGTTGAGCCAGCAGGTGTTCGACACACACCTTCAGATTCCCATATTCTGTTGTCCTCCTTCTCCCTGCTTTTCCGCGGGGACTGGAAAGTCAGGTCTCCCGTTGGTGGCGATCCACTGCCAAGTACCAGCTAGTCTGGTAACCACAGACGGTACGGGCTGAGGGAGGCTGCTGTTAGGGGTACGTGAACACGAAAGGCTTCGTTCCGAAAAAATGGCGTTCCGGATTAGCGTTGGCGAGAGGCCCTCGGCGGTTACGAGATCCAGGAGAAACCCGTCCAAAGCTCTGTGGTCAATCTACTACACTCAAGATAAAATCCAAATAACAAAAGAAGGAGTACAACAGGTGTTTTTGTGTGTCAGGTGTAAGAAGAAGAAAATCAAATTAAAATCATCACATTTTTATCCGCAATGAATGACAATCAGAAACCCAAATGGACTACACAATTATGTCTAAGTTGTTTTGGTGTTTGTATATACAAGGTGGGCACTCTTATGTTATAATCTCTTTGTTTTCAGAAAATGACTCTTATATAATTGTTCTTTTTAAAATGATCTTTTTAAACCTCTCTCCTCCCCTGCTTAGCGGAGTTTTCCCCAGGATGTGCTGCTGGTTGATTCTGATTGGGTCCTGACGGACCTTTTCCGTAGATTTTGCCCACTGCTGCTGCCCGTCGCTGCAAGGAGAGACAAATAAATTAATTTCCCATCAGCCTCTGCGCCCAGCGAACCAAAATCAACCTCCTATTGGTCACTGTTAAAGACAGGTGTGTTAAATTACAGCTGTGCCTAAGCTCTACAGGGTGGTGGATCTTCAGGAGAAGTGATTGTGACCGCTGCGCTAAGCTAACCATGCACCTATGTTTTGTCCTCACCTACGTACTTGTTCATGCCGTGTTTGTTGCAGGAGTGGGCGGAGTTTGTTCACGACTGCTGCGAATGGAAGGTGGCGCATACTCACGCCCTATGCACTCCACCCGCGGCTTCTCCCACTGCCCGTCCTCCAGGCAGCGAACCACAGGCAGGTGGCGCTGTACGAAGCCGGCTTCACACTGGTAACGGATCACCGAGTAGACCTCGTAGCGGTCCCTCCTCTTCCCGAATGTTGTGGCGTTTTTCACCTCCGGAGGGGCGCCGCAAAAGACTGGGGGGGACCGCAGAGCGGTGTCAGTGAGGCGTGAGGCGGCGTGGCGGCGGCGGCGGCGGGGGCTCAGCGCGATGCGGCGGCCTCTCACCGGGACCTCTCTTGCACGTGAACGGCAGGTGGTAGTTGCAGGGCACGTCGTTCCACTGGCCGTTTTCATGCCAAATCATTACCACACAGTCCTCACCCGAGTTAAAGTAATTGTCCGGCTGGTTTGACTTCCAGTTCTCATATTGCTGAAGAGGAATGAAACCAAAACAACTGAGCAATACACTAACTAAAGAATGTCTGGGAAGTGGGAAAAGGACATCCTGGCTTTGCACTTGAGCAACCTTAGATGACCTGTACCGTTTACTTGCAAGTCACAACTTCCACCAGCTGGGGGCGACGGAGAGACCATAGGCATAACTGTTTGAGACCAGGCCACTGCTGACTCGTGGAAAAAGAGGGAAGGGAAACCAGCACAAACTAAAATTAAATTAGATCTAAACGCTTAATGGTTTTCTTGGGGGGGGGGGGGGGGGGATACAGTGAGAACAAATATGATGTAAGAGTTGGTGAGACTGCCTCACTTCCTTGGGCTCTGCCAAGTTGAGTGGCACAGAGCTTCGTGAAAGAAACCCCTCCCTCCATCATGAATGAGGAGTCGGGGGCAGGAGGACACACTCACCATCGGGCTCCCGTCTGTCCAGCGGAAGTCGTTCTCTACGGCCTTGTCGCTGAGCCCAATCCACTGATAATCCTGTGTGTTGGCTTTGGGGGCACATAGAGGTTTGGGAGTGAATCGAGGGCACAGTGGTGGACAGGGTCACTGTAGAGAAATTCTCTCTACTCACAGTTGACAAAGTCCTGCTCCTCTGGAGTGAGGATGCTGACCAGGTGCGAATTGAGGCTCTGGCAGCGGGTCTCTGCCTCCTGCCAAGGCATACGTTCAGGGAAGTGCAGGTAACAGCTGCCCTGGAACTTCACCCAGCCCTCCTCGCAGCTGTGAACGTCTGCAGTGACAGCAAGGGGGCGACAGTGAGACCACGCGTAAGCCGACCGGAGAGCAGGCCGGCCTTCGTTAGACGCTGCCATGGAGAGTCTTGGTCAGTCCAGATGTGCAGAGTGACCCCCACCCCGACCCCCTCCCCCTGCAGTAGTCCCTTTTACCTAAAACAACACAGAAAGATTGTCCACAGCTTTCCATGTGACACATAGAGCAGTGATGTATTCAAGAAGAAATGTATTAATTATCTGGTATTTAAAGAGCTTTTGCAAGATTTATTTTATACTTTGAAGTTACAAAGATGCAAGATAGAGGAGCAACAAGGGGGCGGTGTGTGGCTCAGGGGGCAATGACTCTCTGCCTGTGACCCAAAGGTTGCCGGTTCAACCCTGGCCACGACACATCAGCAGGTCCCTAACCTCCAGCTCCCTGGGTGCTGCTGTGTGTGGCTGCCCTTCATTGCCAGCCTGCTCTCATCTACAGAGAGCAAACTGGGGGAGGCAAAAAGAGAATTTGCCCAAAGGGATCAATAAAGCATCGATTATTATGCAGAGCAAAATATCAGTCTGCACCAAACTATAAAACCAGGAGTTTAACTTTTTATTTAGTTACTTATGTCCAGTAATCATAATAATTGCTTGTTTATTGATCTGGATTCATTTATGGTTTTAATATGTCGGTTTTTATGTGACCTCTTGTTGAACTCAAGTTTTGGGACAACAAAAGAAGAAGAAAATGGATTGGTGTCCTGAGATCTGTTTTGCTCCTAGGAAATAAACATCAGCCCATATACCTCCACGAAGCCCGCCATTAAACATTCATGTTTTTGGGAAAAAAAAAGAAAAAAAAAAGAAACGATGGGTGGATTGACTTTTACGTCGCCGGCAATTTTCCTGTAGAAAGTATTCTCATTCTAGAAGTAATGACTAACAATTTACAAAACAACAACAAACACCTGACGTACACCAGGAGGAAGAGGCCATTAAATCGGACCACCTGAAAAGACGGAACAAAATGCCGGCAGACAGAGGAGCGCTGTAGCGTGAAAGGAAAACCCAAACACCAGCACAGAGTGCACCGCCACACCCGGCGACCCAACCAAACCACTCCAGAGAGTCGTTTGTTTGAGAGTGGGCACCGGTTCTGTTGTTTTTGTGGGGCGGTTAGTGCGATTAGCTGAAGCCGACCTCGTACCGATCTCACAGTGGTCCCCTCCGTAGCTGGGTAGGCATAAGCATTTGTAAGAGTCCACGCCATCGACACAGGTGGCTCCGTTGGCACAGGGGTTCGAATGGCACTCATCCACCTCTGTAAAATAGGTGTGCTGTTACCTCTACCACCCCCGGGAGGGGCGGAGCTTGTGCTACCAGGGGAGGGGGGCGGGGCATTGGATAGCATTGATGTTAGAATCAGAACCTTTAAGGTACTGTAATATTGCTGTCCACATCGTCCCTGAGCGACATACTGCGTCCTTCATCTGCTTTCATACGATGCTGGAGGCAGATTAACGTGTAAGATAGACACTGATCCTACAGTACATGCCATTTACGTGGGACGTTTGCAGCGCCACTTCTCGCTCCAGACCCATTCCGGGCAGTATGTCTCCTAATGATGAGTCGCAGCATCGTGCACAACGTCTGGACAAGCAATGCGTTTAGCAGCGGTGAGTTCTGCGGGTTTCCGGTTAGAGATTTAGGCAGCCGCAGGAGGGTTACCAAGGAAGCAGGAAGGTTAGAGAGGAGGAGCAGGGCTGTGCCTACAGGCTGAGGGGCACCGCCGGTCAAAAACAACAGGCGGAAGGTCATCGCAAGGCCTGTCTCAAAGGGAGTCAGCTGACTGAGAGTAAGGTATCCATGGAGACGAGCCAGATATCCTGAAACACGCGGAGAAACACAAAGATGATGCCCAGAAACAGGAACAAATCAGCAAACGATGGAAAAGAGATACAAAGAAGAAACAATCAAACAAAGACGAAAATTCATGTTAACCATGCTTAGAGTTCCTGTATTACTGTGTGATGTATGGACCACAGAACCTCACCAAATATACTGACACAGGAATGGATATTGCTTCCCAGAAATAGCTTGAATGATATGAATAAAATCTAATTCTAAATTCTAAATGGTCAGTTATCGTAATTGCAGGTTTGTACATCATTTACGGAACATCACATATAAAATTCACAACATTAGCTTCAGTCTTCTGCCTTCCTCGTTACAGTGTGCGCAGACTGTCTGTAATATTATTCTATAACACAGAAAGTGTTCTCTGTATATGGTTGAATTTCCCTGCATAGGGATTCGTATCAAATTATCATAACTTACCCAGCTGGCAGGCATCTCCAGTGACACCGGGTGGGCACTGGCAGTGGGCAACGTCACCTCGTACTGAACACGAGCCAGGCCCACATGGGTTTGGGTCACACGGGTCGATGAAAGCTGAGGAATTCAAGGTGGGATCTTATCAACACCAGCTTTCGGTGGCAGTGTCAGACTGGACATGCTAATCTTTGAGAGATACTGATAAAATTCAGGATAATAGATGCTGTCATAAGAATAAGGGGACCAAGATCAAGTGTTTTAAAATACAAAAGGTTTTAGTAACTAACCATCCGCAAATGCAGGCTCCTGCATTACTTCTGGGATCGGTAGAGAGACGGTTGGTGGCGTGGGGGCAGCACTGGGAACTGAAGCAGTGACGTAGTATTTGCTAATGAATTCCACCAACTCTGAACGAGATTCCTGTGGATTTTCATCCATGAATGTGCTTTTGAGTTCCTGCTCCCCGGGCTCAGAGAAACGGATCAGCGATGCGTGATCATGGGGATTCGCTCCTGAGAAGGCTCCCGATGTGACTTCGCTTGTAGAACCAACCTGGTCTCCGCTCCCAGATATAAACACAGATCCACTACCTGCGCCACTGATCTCCACCGGCCCTTTGCCGAGCTCCTGGCTAATCTTGGGGATTATGGAAATCTCAACCATCTCCTCCTCTGTAAGAAGAACAACATCCCCATTCGCAGATGCACCTGAGATCTCTCCCGATGGTAGGCCGGAAGCACTGGGCGCATCTGGAAGACCAGAAGCACTGCTCTTGTCAAGAAGACTGGAATCCCCACTTATGTCTGGAAGACCAGAAGCCCCGCTCATTTCTGGGAGACCTGAAATCTCACTCACATCAGGAAGTCCAGAAGCCCCACTCATTTCTGGAAGACCTGAAATCTCACTCACATCAGGAAGACCAGAAGCCCCACTCATTTCTGGAATGCCGGAAGCCCCAGAAGAATAACCGGAAGAATCCCCAGAATGAAATCCACTCAAGACCCCAGAGCCAAACTCCAAAATTCCAGAAGCTTCTTGCTCTTCTACTGGTTTCTTTATCACCTGAATGAAGTCAGAGTCCAAAAAGGTCACTTCAGGGAATTCAAAGCCGCTTCCAGATGCAGAGCCACTGAATCCAGATCCAAAGCCAGGGACATCCCCACTGAAGATGCCGCTCATTCCAAATCCTGACATATCTACCGAACCACTGAATTCCACCTGCCCTCTACCCTCTTCTGTAGAGGTCCGGGATTTGGATATATCTGCCATACTGCCATCTAGCAGAATAATCATGGAATCCCCACTACCATCAAGGTCTCCAGAGAAACCACTAATGTCCCCAGATTGTAAAAATCCAGATGGTATCCCACTGTATCCAGAGAAGTCCCCACTTCCACTTGACCCAGATGCCACACCAGAGAAGTCTCCACTCTCTCCTGAACCACTAAATATTGCAGTGCTACCATCTTCAGGAATGAATCCTGAAGCACTGCCTGATTCTGACTGGTCCCCGCTGAATCCTGAAGCACTGCCTGATTCTGACTGGTCCCCGCTGAATCCTGAAGGCAATCCACTGTCTCCTGATCCCATCCCAGATGGGAATGTGAGGATCCCAGTACTTCCTTCTCCAGCCTCCTGGGGCTTCCCAGATGCAGATCCCTCTCCGGACAACATCTCGCCGCTTCCCTGGAGAGTCACCCGAATGTCAAACCCATCTCCACTGAGGCCAGATCCAGAAACGTCTTCACCCAGACCTGATATAGTGCCAGACACCTCGCCGCTTGCACTCCCAGAAATGTCCCCACAGGTGGCACTGCCGCCAGAAGGCAGGTCCGTAGAACCGAAGCCAGAGATATCAACAGAGATAGGAGGAGCTATTGAGGGGCTCACTGTGAAGGGAAAACAAAAGGGACAAATCAAAAATAATTACATCACAGCATTACAAAACGAAACTATTACCAACAACATCTACGGCAAAATTTCAAATTTCAAGTTCTAGAATACTTAAGAGTAGCACCAAAGAAACATGACAGTGCTACCTTTGAGTGACGGTGACAGACAAAGTTTATTACCGGGCTTTTGGAGATCAGTTATGAATGTAATATTGATGAGATCCTCTTCAATCCCCGTAATGTTCCATTTGGTTTCATTAAGTGCCATTAGATCAACTAAGGAGTGCAGAAATATAGTTATTCATTCCCCGGGTTTTAGAAAATAAGCGCAAATAGAGCTGCAATAACATGAATTTCACTTCCATGTTACATTTACCCCGTAAGCAGTAGGCGTCATATCTGGAGTACAGGTCTGGGTAGCTTGTCTGACTGGGGAAGCTATAGACAGTGTGGACCCCCGCTTTCCCTCCCCCACACTGAAGCGTCGGCTTGTTGATGGGATAGCGGACGCTGCGGTCACTCAGCCAGCCTGGGCGACACTTGTCAAAGCCTCGCTGCCAGGCAGCGTGCAGGTCGGCCGTGGAGGCCAGAGTTGCATTCAGCTCCAGGCAGTGGCTCACCGCCTCATCGTAGGTAAAGCCCTCGCTCGAACTGACATGGAACACCTCTCCTGAAAAAGCACAGATGTGTATCAAAGCCCTGAACTACACAAAGACAGGCCAATTCCCAGAGGTGGACATTTCAGGTCCAGAAAGTAAAAATCCAAACCAGGCTTTTGTTTCAACCAACCAGTTGAGTACTCTGTGTCTGTGGCTCTTTATGCTCAACTGGTTGGTTGAAACAAAAGCCTGGTTTGGA
>JAODLC010000007.1:5979445-6000961 GCA_026781145.1 Hippopotamyrus pictus
TATGCTCAACTGGTTGGTTGAAACAAAAGCCTGGTTTGGATTTTTACTTTCTGGACCTGAAATGTCCACCTCTGCCAATTCCATGTTATCGCTGGGACTCTCACCTTTGGGGCTGTCAATGTAGCAGTAGACGTCGTACCGCTCACCGGCAGGGCGCAGGCCGTAGCTTCTGACGCCAGGCACCTGATTCAAGTCTCCCGAACATTTTTCCCGTGGGAAAACGATCGGGTACCTTCAGTTGAAACAGCACCAGGATCATGTCAGTGCAGATCAATTCATTAACTGCTCTTTCAGATGCTGGTGCAGAGTCCATTACACACAGCGTAATCGGCTTGACTTAAAGAGCGCCATTCGGTCTGAGAAAGAGCAAGTTAGCCGATGGAACGTCCTGCTCCACACTCACCTGACAGACTGGTCGAGGAGCCAGCCGGCATCGCACTGGTGGAAGCCGTCCTCGAAGGCGGCTCGGAGCTGCTCGGGGCTGGCGATGACAGCGCCGATGCTCTGGCACGCTAGCTGGGCTTCCACAAAGGTGAAGGCGTAGCGGCTGGAGCCGGCGCGGTGGTGGAACACAACACCTGCAAAATAAGAATGCCCCAATAGTACAGCACCTGCGTCCATCACTCAAACAGCTATTTGCCTTTCAAGTAGAAGGTTAAAATAAGACTAACCGGTGAGTGAAGGCACGGACTCAGTGTGATTTTCAGGAGTAATCTCTCCCCCTAGCCCAGGCACAGCAGTCGCTTGACCGATGATCTCCTCTTCGATGCCGGTGATGTTCAGGTAGTCCTCGGTGGAGCTCGGAGGTGTGGACAGGGGCAAGTCGGTAACATTGTCACTGGCGCCAATGACATCCACCGTCACTGTCTCCACCTCGCCCATCAGCTCGCTTTCTCTGGTGGCGTTCCTGAGGAAAACCTCAGGACCTTCGGTGACAGTGGCCATGCTCACAAGGCTACTGCCTGCCTCGGTGGTGGTCTGCAGGTCTGGATAGGTCATAGTCATGGTCGAACCCTCCTCTTCGTCTAGAAAACAAAATGGGAAAACAAAATCTGTTAGAGAACCGGGACCATACCATTAGGTACTAGGTCTACCGTTCTGTCCCACATTCACACTTCAGGGGCTGGGTCATTTACCTTCGTAGCAGATTGCGTCATAGCGGGACTCTGGGTTGGGGTAGCCGGTCTGGTTCGGGTGGAGGTATACCGTGCGCACCCCAAGAAGTCCCCCTCCACACTGTGGCCTGGCAATGTTAATAGGGTACCGGACACTCCTGTCTGCCAGCCAGCCTGCGTTGCACACGTCCATGCCTGCCTTCCAGGCTAAGTACAGCTGGCCGGTTGTGGCCAGCTGAGCCCCCAGTTTCACACACTGTTCCTCCGCCTCAGGAAAGGTGAATTTATCCGGAGAAAAGGAGTAGAAAACTCTACCTGGAATTTAATGGGGGGGGCAACAAGAGAAGGACTGAATGTAACATGATATCTGCCTGACTTTTGCTGAGCTTGTGAATAGAACAGAGTTGCGTACCTGACATCTTTTCTGCGAAACAGTACACATCATAGGTTTCATTGACGTCCCTCACTCCATACGTTCGGACCCCGGGGAATTCATCCTTGTCACCATAGCAACGTTCTCGCGGCTCATGAATAGGGTACCTTTAGGTTATACAAAGACATTGTTAAATGATGCCTTGTCCTGCAATTCTGATTATACCATAAAGTTAGACTTTTTTTTCCTCCAAACTGAGATAGAACAAAAATATAAATATATAAATATAAAATATAAAACAGAACAGAGATACATCCTTTAATGTGCATTAAAATTGCCTGTAAAGTTCACAGTACATGTCTCTGCGAGTACTGATGTGCTGTGCAAGGTCTGTACACCGTTTCACTGAGTGTCTCTGTGTGAGAGCAGTGGATATGATGTCATAAAAAACAGACCCAGACAGGATGAACAGAAGAACACAGAGACCCCTCAGTGTAACGGCAGGTTTTCAGGAAAGGCAAAGAAAGGGTTTTTGTGTGCAAAGGAAGTGACAGGCTCAGAAGTCACTAGTGCCGTCTCATTTTCAAGTCAGCGTGAAAGAGGTCTGCATTTCGACCCTCACCGTGGACCAAGGTAAGCGAAGCACTGGAAGAGCCGATTAGGCTAATGCAACTTAAAATAACCATAGCAAATATGGTTAGTAGTTTGACCCAGCGCAACAATCCTGGACAGTTTGCTATAGTAATTGGTTGTAAATGAATTCGTTTTAAATGTACCTTAAAAGTACAAAAGCACAACCTTTAACCAGCACAGTTTAACCACCACTTCAGCTTCGTACTACATACTGTTTTAATATCACTTGGGTAATTTGATCTAGAAGTCTTTTTTGAAGTCACAAGGAAAGGGTCCAGACTTTGACGTCTACAAACTGCCAGTGGTTTGGATGAAGGTGACTGACCGGACAGTCTGGTCGGACAGCCAGCCAGCGTCACATTGGTGGAAGCCGTCGTCGTAGGCGGCTTGGAGCTGCTCTGGGCTGGCGATCACGGCGCTGTTCTGGATACAAGCAGCCTTGGCCTTCTCGAAGGTCAGCGTGTAGCGGGTGGAGATGGCGCGGTAGTGGAACACGATTCCTAGGGAAACCATCATTCGGTTCTTTTAGAGAGTCTCTCAAAATATTACGAATTTAGCCTGGAAGTAAATTAAAGACTGAGGACCATTTCAGGTTTGCTTTGTGACTTGGTTGAGGCATAGCTGGTGCAGCAAAACATCCAGGTGCATACCAACATGTTTCATTATAAATCATTTTAGATAAGACATGCAACAAAATAACTGTAAATAAAAATATTCACAGAACTCAACTTGGAATAGCATGGCCCATGTCGCCTTATTTTATATTTTGTATTCAAAATAGTAAAAAAAATTTATGATTTTATGGGAGCCAGACTCTGCAGACATGACTTCTTTGGCTGTAGATTTGACTGTAAGATCAGCGTCGCCGACTTGAAACATCTCTGGGATTGTTTCACTCGGATGAGGTGGCGACCACTTCAGGTAAATCAATGTGAATCCCATCAACTCATAACAAAGAAACATCGGGGAACACAGTCCCAGTGAAAACTTACCCTGCACCTGGATCTCAACATTATCATTGTTGTCCTCAATTCCATGCATGACCTCGCAGCGGTAGGTGCCGGAATCATTCGCGTGGAGCTCCGTGATCTCAATGGAGGCGTCGGTAGGCACCCTGGGGTAGTTGACCATGGTGACTCTGTCTAAATACGTCGACTCAATCTGCACTTGGCCCTCCATGGCCACCAGGATGTCTGTCACTTTGTCCTTGGTCACACGGCTCCACTTGATGCGGTGGGACAGAGGGGTGATGGTGGGCGCACCGGGATCGTGGACAGTGTTGTCCTGGAAGTAACACAGCATGACCAGCTTTCCCCCCAGCAGGGCGCGCAGTGGCCGCTCTTCAGGAATGCTCACACTCAGCGGGCTCTCGGAGTCTACAGGGCACAGAAACGAAGAAGGACCCAGCGGTCAAGCCCACGTCGACACAGCTATCGGCCGGCACGTGCAGTCGCCCAGCGACGCCGGCGTTCCAGCACAAGCAGGACGCACGGAAACATCTGGAAAACCGCGGTTCGTCACTCACCCGTTCCCGACAGTTCCTCATAGTATATCGTCGCTGCGATGACACGCAGACACGCGCACAGCAAAAACAAGGAGGTCATAGTTTACCTAAAAATACAGCAGGAAAAAGTGTGTCAATCATTTGCTTGCAACTAAGTATTTGTTAAAAAGTTAGGTGGAAAAAAACAGCCCTGTATAGAATACAGTGGTTACAAGGTCTCAGGTAAATAGCCATAAGTTGTATTTAGCTTATTACTAATCACACTGTATAACACCCC
Source organism: Hippopotamyrus pictus (assembly GCA_026781145.1). Taxonomy (NCBI): domain Eukaryota; kingdom Metazoa; phylum Chordata; class Actinopteri; order Osteoglossiformes; family Mormyridae; genus Hippopotamyrus; species Hippopotamyrus pictus. The sequence continues at coordinate 5,983,348 of JAODLC010000007.1, forward strand.
ACGCCCAAGTGCTGCGTAGAAGCAAACTACTGAGGAACCTCTGTTTGTGGGGACGCAGGTGTTCGAACCGTTACTGTGGCGAGGGACCAATGAGGCAAGAGAAAGTTTTAAGAGAGCGTAAACAGCAGGGAGTCAAGGTCAGGCCCAGAGAATTGGTGAAGAGGGCTGGATGAGAGGCCACAGCACATAGGGATTTATTAACACGTAAAATTTGCTGACTGAGGGATTCGGTGAATAAACTTAGACGGCAATTTTATCACTAACTGGACAGACAACACATTTTAAAATAACTGGAAAAAGTGCGGCTGCCGTCAGTTCTTTTTAGTTACTTTAACTGGCAAAGGTCCAGTTTGGAGTACCTTCTATGCTGTATACAAACAGTTCACATAGAAAACTAAAATAAAACAGCATTCCACTTAAAGGAGACCATTAGTAATCTGGGAAAAGTGAGAGAAAGCAGTTGATCTTTCCACAGCTGCTGTAATAGCTGGAAGAAATGTATGTTCAGGCTGGTGCTTTTCCTGACACACCGTCTGATGCGTTCGCCATGTAGAGCCACAACAAAGAATTTAAGACAAAACAAAGCATGGCGTTCCAGTCAATGGTGATGGCACCGCTGGCTCGAGGAGGCCCCCTAGGGGCAGCTTATGTAAGCATTTGTCGCTGACATGAGCAGCTCGACGGGCCGACTGTGGTTCAGGTGTCAAGCCAGAGTCTGTCTGTTACTACAAGAGGCGGTATGGGGTCTAATTTAAACTGCGGTCTGCAGAACAAAGATCACCATTGTGGGAGTGAATAAAACGTTATAGATCCATATCGCTCTCTTCCTGGCAGTGTCAAATGGACAAATTGCTGCTTGACTGTACAGGATTTTTCCAAATTTCTAGAGGTCGACGATCCTCTCTGGAGGCCAGCCTTCCACACATGTTGGCTAGGAAATGTTGATGTGCTGCCCAGAAAGCTCCAGATTCATTGAACATCCAGCTCCGGTCCACGGTGCCAGTGTTGTCACTGGCAACACCATAACTCACAGCAACTTCTTAATGCATTTATGGCAATTTCATGCATCTCATGTTGCCGTGGCAGCACTGGAAGGCAGTAGCAGTAGGGCTGCTCGATTATGGCAAAAATCATATCATGGTTATTTAACGTGATTCCTCGTTGACTGCAGAAATACTATGCATTCATTGAACTCGTTGAATTCGTTTTAAATGTACATTTCCTTAATCTCTAAATATAATTTAACAGAGAAACAAAAAAAAAGGTGGCCGGAAAGGTGCACTGGATTTATAAAACAAGACAAAAGGGGGCATCACTGCAAAATGAAGTGCGGCACAATAATCATTTTACCTGAATTATTGCGTTTTGACAGTTACTGGAAATACTGGAAGCCAAAACTGTAATTGAAGTTAATATACAATTAATTGCCCAAACTAAACTAGCAGTCCATCACTATGGAGACCCACCTGACGCGGCTGAAGGTGTCTGTCAGTTATAAAGTAACCAACACTGTGCAGAATTACTACCATCAATCTTTTATTGTACAAATTACCAGCCCACATGTAATTGTCTAATGATTATCTTCATAGCTAGTTTTCCAGTGCAGGTTGACAGTGAGTCAACCCCGGAAACACTGATCCACATTTTTACACATTTATCAGTTATGGTTTTACCCAACGCAACGTACAATTGAGAAAGCAGAGTCAGAAAATCCCTGGAGCAACTCGGGCTAAGGGCCTAACGATGACATCATCCTGCCAGCGAGTTCTGATCCACAGAGCCACACTTTGCCGGGAACAGCGTGGATGAAATATCAGAAATTAACAAAGTCCATACACACTCTATGGCAACTTTGAGACCCTGATCCACCCTAACCATTTGTTCTAAGAATTCCTCGAGGAAACCCGCACAAACACAGGGAGAACCATAACTGTGACCCACGAACAGCGGGGGCAGGAGTCGTACCCCCAAACAAGAACCAAAGAGGTTGCTGGAACCTTCAGGGTTACAGGAAGAAGGAAAACGTGACTCAGTCCCATTTGTAAGCTGAAGGACCCTCAATAGCATAAGGAAAAGCTACTTAATGGAAAGAAAATGCACTTGTCATCTAATAAATAAAATCTTCCTATTAGTTACACTGGTAGTTCAGGTAATTGGTAACTCTGAGACATCAAATCGCCAGAGAAGTGGACCGGTGTGGTAAGAGTCAGTGGGGGTGGAAGAAGTCGCAGATTTTCATTATGGGGGCCAGACGTTTTTTTGGGTGTGAACAGAGTCTGCTCAGCTACAGAAGTTTACAGTCAACTGTGAGGAACGATCAGATCTGAGAGGCGACACAGTCAACAAGCTGCCACTATAAAGAGCTCCCCCAGCTCAGAGGCAGCAATCACAAAAGGAAGGGGGGCAGAGATGGTCGTCATGGGAACTACTGAGGAGGTGACACCTAAATAATCCTAAACACACCAAAGGGAAAAAGCAACAAAACAAACAGACAATGGGGATTCAGTAAGTTCAGTAACATACTGTAAAGCTGCAGTGACCCGTAACACATACATATGTAAAAAAGAGATGATATGATGGTTAAGGCAGTATTTAATATTTTTAATATTTTAGCTTGTATATTAGTTATGTATTAGCATGTGTCATTAGCTAAACAGTATATTATTAGGGCGAGCAGATAATCCATGTCAAGAATGACACTTTGAGCTAGGACAGGATGTGTACACTGCTAATTCAATTAACAGGACCTGGATTTCATTTTAGTACTGACTTCTTGCTGTGTGCTGATTGGTCAGTCTCCTATAATCATGCATATGTCACTAATGTTAATGTGAAACAGCTGGATGAGTCTTTCAGTCAAGGACAAACAACAATCAATGGACAACAAACCAGTCAAAGCACAAGAACTGAACTATTTAGCCAAGCAGAGGAGCCTTTCAGTTGAAAAATAGCTTGTAAAACCTGAAGTAGCTCAAAGTGTCCTGACGTGGATTATCTGGTCACCCTAATACTACAACGCTGATCCCGGAATGCTGGTATCCAGCCGGTTTTCTATCATACCTGATGAGTTACTATCTGCCTGCTGAATACGGACACTCCAGGACCAGGGTTGGCTACCCCTGCCCCAGTATCACTCCCCTGTGTACCACTATTATACAGGACAACCTTCTTCAACACATAATGGCGACCCATTTCAGGAATAGAAAACTCAATTTCATATAATGGAATAGGGGCTTTAAGGTCGACTGAGACCCGTTTTCATCCTCTATCAATTATCACTCACTCAGCTACTGCATAGACCGGCAGAGAGCAGGTGTAGCTGGGATTCTGTGTCTGTGTTAAGCGAACGTGTTAAATGGCTGACCTGCAATCTGCTCTCTGTGGCCTGGGGGGGCCGGGGGGCCCGCTCATAAGGACGAGGCTGTTTACTGCCTCCCCTGCTCATCTCCTCGCTGCCTTAACAAACCGCTGCTTCATGCCGAACACTGCGGTGTTCAGTCTTTTGGTGGGGGGCGTGTGTGAGCATGGAGCACACCCACACGCTCACTCACACACAAACTACCTGTTCTCCAGTGGCGACAAGAAGCTGCTCAGAGTGGCTTTTAAAAGTAAACTTCAGGGTTTCCGTTACTGCTCTGGAATTGCGTTCGGTTATTTTAGGGTAACAGTCCTCCCCTTTAAAATATAACATCATAGTGTTTATCTGCTCCTCCTGGGACATTACGCGGCCTCTTTCCACCAGGCGGCCCGCACTAGGTTTTAAAACCTCCTTTATTGGCTGGTAGGGTGAGGAAAGCGCTTACGCCACCTTGTGACCATTAGTGGAATGACAAGGTCTTAATCAGAGTAAAGAATCTCGTGGTCGGGGTAAAACATGTCTTCTTCCTTACATATTTCCCTTGTTAACTATATCACCTGTTAAAAAAGTATGTAGCTTTCCTTGAACCTTGGGAAATGCAATCAACTTTCGGTATCACATTACTTGAGGGGGCATAAAAACTTAGTAGTAACTTAGTAGCTACTGAAGTACAAATCATGAACAAATATAGTCACAACTTATTATGAAAGATGATGATTCAATAAAGATGAACAAACATGACATTAATATTTCACACGTTATTCATTAATTGTTCCTTCAACAGTTCCTTCAGTAGTACACTAAGATTTACAGAAGTAACGGATATAATAACTGCTTGAGATAAAAGATGCGTCACGATTTATTAATGATGAATTTACATAACATCAGCATGTAACTAAGAAAAAGTATGTGGTTAATTAATACATAAGTAATAGCATAATAGGCCTACTACATGATTTGTGTCCCCTCAAAGTGCTACCCAACTTTACTGACAGTCATTTCCAAAGGAACCATTATTTAATCGTAAACGTACAAGTTTACGTTAGCCAAAAATACATGTCAGGTTTCTCCTTTTGGAAACAGCCAATTTATCAACTTGGCGCATGGAAACGTGCACCGCTGCGGAGGTTGATGAATGAAGATCGGCAGGTGTAGCACGAAGCGGCCCAGCGTCGGGCTGGCGATCAGAGCCTCCGGGGAGCCAGGCACGCTGCAGGGTAGCACCCCGCCAAATATTTGCACATCTGTCAGAAGCTCAGACACTGACGATAACCTCAGTTTGGGAAGAAGAGCAAACAGTCCGACAAGAAAGGTTCGTGTGGGGCGTCTGGGCAACTCCACAGCCCTCCGGCTGCAGACAGAGCTGCCATTGACTAAGGCGCGGTGCCGTAATGAATAATATTCTCAGTATTCTCCGAGATTTTAAAGGGGCGGACAGTGCAAATCGTTTCCGACATTGCTTACGCATTTAATTTTTTTTTCTCCAAAAGAGATTTTTTTCCCTTTCATAATTTATATGGCCCGTCATTCTTCATCTTTACTAATAAAAATTACACCGACTTTCTGCCAGACAGCCGGTTTATAGGAGAATAGTACAAACGTTGGTAGATCGGAAAACGAGTCGATAAATGTTGGTAAAAGTGAACACAGCTTACGTGGCAAACTGCAAACTGCTCTGTTCGCTGGTAATGACGCCTGTCTGACTCGGATTTGAACGGGCTGCTGAAAACTATTTAAACTGACCTCATGATAATTATTAAAATACTACAGATGTTATGAGTTCAACAGAAAGCAACATACAGCTAAAGTAGCTCCTACTTAATTAATTATTACATTCCCAAAGTAACTCTGCAGATAATAACATAACATAGGTTTTAATAAATAACACTAAAAACGTCTATAAATCATGAGGTATTAAATTCGGTTATTTGTGGGCAGTTGACTATCGTATCAGATTAATTAATTAGAACATGCTACAGATCATTGCTCAGATGTAAATAACCCCGGAAAGACTTTCCTTACACCTTCCTTAACGGGAAATCCAAGGTCAGAGGGTCGGAAAGACGGGAATTTAACAGCTGCAGAGCTTTGTTAGGGTTAAGGTTATGCGTCGGGTTTAGGGTTAAGGTCATGTGTACAGGTTAGGGCTATCAGGCATGCACCCCCCAGGCAGATGGTGGTCCCCTCGAAGGCTCCTCCTTCTCTCTGATTCCATGTGGTTCAGAGTGATACGTCCTTTGCTCTCAGGACACTTTGTCTGGCAGTAACCAAACGGTACAAATTAGCACCCAGCTCAGTGAGTCCCGTTATGTGGCCGATTGTAAAACTTTAAACTTAAATAAAGCGGAAAAACATTTTCCTTGGGGACTTTCTTACAAAAACTTTTGAGTCACAGTACATAGGAAAGTGGCTCTAATGAGGTTTGAAACGTAACACCATTAGCCGTTAGGATAGGCAAGCATGCCGGGGGGGGGCGAGGGGGGGTTGTGACTTACACTGTTCCCATTCAGCAGGAGGGGAGTGCTTCATTCCCTCTGAGACATAAGTCAGTAAGCGCAGGGCTGTTTCTGAGTCTGTATTATAGGACCTCACTGCACTGAAGGCCAATGTAAACAGTACCAGGCTCCACAGTGAAGGGCCATACCATACTACTGGCACAAGGTGCCAGCCCAACACAGTCCACATTCAGGTGGATATCAGCAGGAGAAGGCCGTCAAAAATCGGACCAAACCACCCGCACACAGATGCTCCTTTCTTCCTCTCTGCTGACCAAGTTCGAGATTGTACCGCCTTCCCTAAAAGACAGGTGACGATCAAGGCGACCCCCTGAGCGAATGTCGTGTATCCCAGAGGATGGCATCAGATGCTCTTCGCTCCGGTGTGAGGAGGAATGTGCTCAACTTAATACGATACACATTAACCCATCACCCGATCAGTGGACATAGTCACATCAATTCATTCACATTTTTATTCTGTACTTACGTGGACATTTTTCACTAGATGTTTTTGACAACTTTGCTTTCATCCTTGTTAAAACACAGGCTTACTTTTGCTTACAATGCTTTTAACAAAAGAATGACTCTAACTGACTAAAACAATTACTACCATTGAGACATGACTTAAAAAGTCACCTCCTGTATAAATTAACTATTGACATGTAGTCCATACTGAAATCAACTCCAGGACCATTTGTCGGAATTTCTAATCGCCACAAGTTCTGATTCTGTCTAAAAATCCAGATTTCTGATTCAAACTGACCATCGACCTTGATCTGTTAACTACATGAACCAAGAAGGCAGTGCTGTAATTAACACGGAAATGGCTGGATTTCGGCCTGGTCTGTAATTACGGTGGGGCGGTTTTCTGGTTCCATAGGAGTAGTGTGATGAGGAAATAAACAGAGAAGATGCAGGATGCAGCACAACACTCACAGATGTCTTGAAGGCCGCCTGTCTCTCATCTCAAGGTCACATGAGGATGTCACTCTCAGGAGATACAAGACTTACACACTGGCAGATACTAGCATCTCCAAACTATTCACAGTACACTCAAGTACAATAAAGCATGATTTACTCATGTTAGTTTCTAGCTGTTGACTGAATTTGAAATGATCGTGTAGAAACATTTACTTTCATGACAGTTGTGGTGTCTATAGAATTCATCCTGACATCAGCTTTATAGAAACAGTAACTATGGTAACAAGAATCGCAGACATCTGTCAGTTGCTGAAGGACAGCCGTTAAAGCTCACTTAATTTTATGGTTCCTGATCCAGGAGCTCTCTCTCATATTGAAGAAGAATGAAACTCTCTTGGTCCCAGTGGGGATGATCTGTTTTCACACACCTCATCCTGCTCTTCATGAAGCACACACAAGAGCAAGCTCAGATATCACAGCAAAAGGGCAGCCACTTACAGCACCTGTTCAGCTGGAAGTTAAGGGCTTTGCTCGAGGGCCCACAGACATGTGACCACGCCGCCGAAGCCGGGCTCAAACCCACAACCTTCTGATCGCAGACACTTAGCCCGCTGAGCCGCACACCACAAGACACCCCTCCCCATCATAAGGCATGGCACTTTGATGAGGGATCAAACTGGAGAGACCCTACACAAGCACGGACATTCATATGCAGTCAGGGCTGTGTTTCACTTCATGAAAGGAAACGTCTATCGATAAAACGATCTAATACATGTCTTATAGAGACCATGGAAAAGTCTTCTTCATATTTGTGGATTTCAGCCCTGGTGGCTGGGACACATTCGCCATTCCCCATCGTGAACAGATTTCACTACAGTGCTGAGACTCGCCCACCACCAAAATAGACCAGGATCCACTGAAAACAGCCCCAGGGAACCTCACAGTTTCCCATAGATCTTGCATATTTGTAAAGGCGTAATCATCTTTTGCATTGCATCCTGGTTTGGAGACCGTATCCTTAGGCCGAGGCATCCTATGCCTGAATGGGTTAGCAGTCCAGATCTCATACACCTATGTATTCCTGCTTATAAAATACAGCACTTTCAAATATGTTCAAATATGTTAGACATGTAAGTTATAGTAAGAATTAGTAACAGTTGGTTTGGCTAATTTAACTAATTCAGGAAAAAAATATAATTTTGGTTATGAACGTTAATTAGTTGTTGATCAGTGAGCATTAACTATTCTTATTAATTAGACAAAAAAAATTTATCATCCCAGACACACGTCCAAAAAGCGTCTCCAACAGCGGCATATATTAGACAAGGTCCAGAAATCGGCATCACCGGCCTCAGTGATTACAGGGTCCGCATCCCTTTGCAGCTTTAAAACCCTAAGTCTGGAAACACAAACCGAGCTTTGTTTTATAACTATTTTTTCCCTTTCAGTTTAGTTTATACTTTTCCACTGCGGCACAGACGAGTGGGTACCTATAAAACGTGTATGTGGTCCAGAAATTACAGGACACTTATAACTACAAACAACTAAAAAGCGTACGTGTTAAATAAAACATTCTGGTTACCTTCACTTCTTAGGTGGACTGTGCCCGCAATCCAATTCCCATAAAATACCCTGTGAGGAGCGGTTGAAACTGTTTTCTCGAGGAATCAGAAACTTTCAGGTGCGCTATATGACGCCGGTCTTCTTTTATCTTAATTATTTTATCCTTGCTCCTTTAATTGCTCAGAAGTGAAGGCTTAGTCTTTAAAGTGCGTCGTACTGCTGTTTCAAGGCGGTGTTAAAATCCTGATGTGCCCCTACAGCTGATGGGCGCAGGTACAGCCTCGCTCCGCTGGCGTGTGTTTCAGGAGCAGAAAGAATCCTTTTTCAAACCAGGGACAACTTTAGCTGTCAGAGGGAAGGGTGGAGGAAACCCCAAAAGTGGGAGGGTGGCGGCACGCTTTATGGTTGCGAACACGCCTCCATATATATATATAGGGGCGTTTGTATGTGTAGCGGTGAGTGAGTTATTACACACTTTATATTCTATATTCAAAAAGTACAACGTTTAGGACTGCTAGTGAAAACATAAAATGCAGTCGGAGATCCGTATAATTCCACTTCCTAGATTTTTTTGTTTTGTTGGTTTTATGTATTTAATTTTCATATTTTCATATTTTCATATATTAAGTTACATAGATTTATCAGTAACAACTAATCTTCCAGTACGGAAGATTTTTCGACAGGTGGCAGTACCTGCTTGGGTTTCGGAGACCTGTTAGCTGTCTTGTTTCCTTGCTTGTATTGATCCTTTGTGCTTTGCTTTACGTTTTGTGAGAGTTGCATGAATTGGAAATCATAGACTTAAACGAAAAATTAAGACCAGATTAAGACCAAAACGGAGGAAAATGTGGACATCGCGGATCGTCAGAGAGCGTAAGGGGTTTCATACTGTATATGCCCAGCTCTGCGCTCTGCGCTCGGTTGTCCAGGATAACCCGATCCCTGCTCCCTGAGAACCAAAACTGCTGGTTTTGGCGACACCAAGTGTGGTGAATGCTATATCAACAGTCATGTTCGCAAAACAGTAGAAGTTGGGAAAAACACTGGTTAACTGTATTTCTGGTGAAGTGTCATTTTGTGACTTGAATATTCTGGCATGCAGTGATTTTTGTCCCAACTCGTATCAGTTCCTCTCCAGAAGTTGTTGTAAGAATATGGCCATTACATAATAGGAATAACTGTAGTTGCATCACAAAACACCGAGTTTATTACATATCTTGCATCCGCTTCTCTATGTTGTGTATCTTGTATTTATTATCTGTCTGCGTTATGTCTTGGTGTCTCAGACAGTGCCAATGGAGATTCTGATTCGAATACAATTTAAAATGTGGGGAAACAGAGTAATTCTGTAGTAACACACACACACAGAGGTTTGTAATTATATCTTTGCGGGGACTCTCCATTCATTTCTATAGGGAAAACTCTAATCCCAACATGAAGACCTTAACTCCTACCCTGCCCTAACCTTAACCATAAATAACCTAACAAAATACAAGACCTTTGGCATTTTTAGTTTTCTGATTGCAGTCATAGATTTTTATAAGATTGAGTTTCCCCTTGTGTGAACCGAAAAGGCGGTCCCCACAATGTAATATATACATGACCCCCCGCCCCCCCTACACCCAGATTTGGTAGGCTGGCCACCATGATGCATCCCTGAAACAACCAAAACTGAGAGACCGTTTACCCTTGAGCCCCGAGGACAGAGGACAGGCCTGTCTGCCGCTTTCTGCACATCTGACCTCCCAGCCACTGGGCCTGGATGAGGGCCGATGCCCTTCTAGAGTAGAGAGCCTTTATTGTCATACTCCCCACCCTCCCACCTCCCCCCTTACCCCCTTGAGGTGGGACCTGCTTTAGCCTTAAGTGTCTGTGGGGGCCGGTCCATTTCTCCCACCTAAAGGGGTGCTTTTCAGGAATGAAGTTTCGCAGACACACTCTCTCGGTACCAGTGCTCCCACCTCCCTTTGAAAAGACATTTATAAATATCAGCCGTAATTCAAATGTATTTTAATTACACTTTAACATTTCAGCCTTAATCGCTTTATTATTATACTTGACCCTTCACTGCGAAGGGCAATTTATCTTTTTAACATTAATATTAATTTTCAGTCTTTTTCACCAGCAGTTCATTTTTTCCTCTGTACCCTGTTGCCTCATTTTTTTTTTCTTTCAAAATGGCTTCCAAGGTGGTAAGACGTGAAAAAGGCACGTCCCAACCTTTGCCATCCGTTGGCTGCAATTAGCAAGGGGGGGGGGGAGCTGACGGGACAGAGAGGTCCTTTCAGTGGACGCCGACGTGCACCTTGGCGGGTCTGCGAGCCAGAGGAGCTCCTCTCTGTGGAAGGAAATAGCGGCATGGCTGATTAAAAACATTATTCACACTAACGTCTGGCTTAGCTCTGCTTGGATCCAGCTCTCAAACGTCAGCGTCCAGGCAGCATTTTAAAAAATACCAACCAGCAATATTTTTTCTCCAGTATAATTTTTTTTTGGACCTCAGAACAACAAATGACTGTAAACCTACTGTTGAGAGAAATAAATGTATAGTATACATCTACAAAATTTCATATAAATGTACTATAGAGGCTGTGTGATTAAAATATAATTAAAGTGACTGAAGTGTAATTAATCTGATAATAATGCAGCACACGTCTGTAGGAATTACCCAGAATTCCATGGAAATACTAACAGACGAGTCCTCTGATAATCATTGATTTCTGTTCTTATTGACTTCTGGGACAACTTAACAGATTTCCTATTAGTTACTTTACACTAAATATAAATCTTAATTTTAAATACAATCACACCTAAAATCATAATATACTGGAATTCATGAATCATGGATATTTTTGTATTTCTCAGCCACGTTTTGTATGATGTCCTTTAAAAAGATCCTGCATAGGGAGTTTGTCACAATGGCTGAGAGATGAATCCGTCTTGAAGAACACAGGATTGCTACGTCACCTGTATCTGCACACGTGTTTGTAGGTCAAAGAAATGGATTTCCTGCTTTGCACCCCCTTTCTATCCTGAAAGTCTCTTCTTTCCTGCACTGGGTGAAAGTTAGAGCGCCCTCTACCTTGTGGGAAATTAATGCCTATGATTATCTCCAGCTGATCTTAACAACTGGTCTTCTTCATTTTGGAAAAAGGCAACATTTTATTTGCATAAACATTTTAGCGTTGTACGCCTGCTAGCTTTTTGGCAGTTCCCAGCTTTACTGGATTATCTTATTCTATGGCCCCAAGTGTGCAGTGTATCAAAGTTAGATTTTAGCACTTTAGCTCTTAGCTATTTGCACACACCCTTAAAGTACAACTAAGTGTCTCATGGGGCAGCATGTAGATTAGTAGTAAAAGAGATGGTATGAAAAACCTGCTGACTACTGAATTCAATCCCAGGTGCGAGCCTTGGACGACGATCCTCGGTGTAAATCCAGATGCATGAGTGAGAGAAACTGTGGGTTATTCTGGGAAAGGGTGTCATCTAAGCAACTGTCAACATTGGTAAGAGAGGCCAACTCTCATCTATCTGAGAAGACGCCAGCATTAATTTAGCTGTGCAAATGGTTCTGTTTCTGTCCTTTATCTAAATTTGACCTGAACCGCCTTTTCTCGCCTTCTTTGATTGCGCTGTGTGTGTCACGCATCCATACCTTTACCTTTGCAGTCTGATTCACCACCACATAGGCGTGTCACTATTTGAGCAACACCGACCGCTGCTTGTTTTAGGAAAAAGTGCATTTTGAAGCATGCCCTGCGCTATATATCACCCATCAAGGGAACGGACACAGGAACCACTGAGTGAGAGGACAAACTACTAACTTCAAGGCTGATGTCCAGGGAAGGGCTTGGCTGCTCTGTCTCGTTGGGATCTGAAGCTTACGACTGAAAAAATCTGGCTTGCCCTCGAGGGGGTTGTCCAGAGTTCAGAGCCTGTTAGCTTGAGCGCTTCATGCTAATAGTCAAAGCTTAAATAAGCCTCAATAGAAGAACGCAGATGAAAAGGATGCTTTCAATGAGGTAATTCTCCTTTCCCACATTAGTATCATTCAAACACAGACCCTACTCACTCTTAGCCCCAGTGTTTAATGTGGAATTACAAACTGCTTGCCACTTTTGGTTGGCGGTATCATGTTTTGCCACAGCCACATTGTGCGGGCGAGTTAATGCGCCCTCGCGTAACACAATATGGACATCCGGGGAGGGGCCGAGTCAGGCGATGGGTTCGTTCATTCACAGCACCGGAGCCTGATTTCCCATCATATAAGAAGTGGTCCTGTTTTTCTGCTGGCCCCAGAACCTGCAGCCTGAGCCTATACCCTTTCCCAGAAACCAACACCTGTTTCGTTTTCCTGCGCATTTCCTGAAATGATCATCTTTCATGTTTTGATCCTTCCCACGGTGCTGCTAAACCCTTTTTCCAGTCCTCATCCCAGATAAACTTCTAAATTTCTTCCTCCTGTCCCTGTGTCACCTGGTTCTGTTCTCCGTCCTAACCAGAGCGAGTCTTCCATACATCGGCAAAAATGTTTTTACACCTTTATTGCAACGGTGTGCAAAGTCTAATAATCCTTAAGTAACACCTCCATTTTTAAAATTGTGCTATCATCTGCTTCCCACCATCTATGGCCAGGCAGAGAGAAGCCTTTTAAGACACTTTCGCGGAATACAAAGGGATGGAGGAAACAGCACGTCTGCAAGCCTTTCGCCGTTGAGCGGAGGATCTAGCCTGGAATCCGGAGAATATTATTTTTAAAGCTTTTTAATAGGCCGTAAGTCAGCAAATGGCCTAAAAAAGGCCAGCTGTCTGGTTTTGGGACACCAGTGGTAAGTTTCCACAGACTGATGGCATGTTGGTTTGCTGGTAATGTGACAACTGACCAATGAAACCATGCATGCTTGTATCCGCCGTCTAAGGTCAAGAAGCATCATGGGCCATGACCTCCGCGACACTGATGGGATGGCGGTGAAACCCCCTCCATGCCTTTTTATGAAATCTGGTGAAAAGTAATGCATGCAGCCCACTAATAGCATCCCTCCTCCGCCTGCTCTCCATCGCTCCGTTTATCGTGTCTGTCCACCTGCTGCAGCAGAAGATGTAGGAGCCCTCTGGCTGACGCTTAACTTAATGACATGCACAAACCTCTCTGAGAAGCTTGAGAAAACTTCTAGAACGGCTTGGAAAATGTACTAGGTGTCGTATTTGTGTCCCCTTTTCTTTCATCAAAGTTCTAAAAGATCTCTGGATATGTTTGGAGAAAATGTTTGGAACACTGGCTAAGTTCCTGTAGGGAATTTTGTGAAATGAATTCATTTCGTAAGACATAAAGCCAGTCCTTAGTGCATCGCCTCCGTATATATCTATGCTTGTGTTACTAAATTGTATGACTCCTCTTTAAGTGAAAATATTCCACAGTCTGGCCACTGACGCTGGCAAATATTCAGCATTTGGGTTTTTTCAACCCCTGGTCCGCAGCCAACTACCTAGCAGACCCTGCAGGCGCACAGTGACTAGTGAGAATAGTTTACAAGTGACCAAAATACTTATCCAAAAAATACCCTGTGTGAGTATAAATATCTCTGAATGAAGATGGCATAGAAGGACTTTAAATGCTGTTCTATTTTAACACTTCAATGTGTAAAATTTTGAAAATTCATGTAACGCATGAATAGGTATTTTTCAAATTGGATATGAAAAGGAATTAAATAAGAAAATTACAACACTATTTTATTTATAGTGAAACTGGTTTTTGTTGTCTTGTTGATTGGTTAATTTTCCTGATAATTTTTTACAGGACGTCTTTCGTGCACGTATGCATCAGTAGGAATCACTAAGAATTTATTGTCTGTAATTATTACTGAGATGATTAAATGAATGATGATTAGGAATGATTAAATGGCCACTATTAGAAGAAGATCAGGCCAGTTAGAATTTTCCCGTTTTCAGAACCTCAGGCAACGTTCAACAAAAATGGCGTGAGGGTCTCCAGCATGCACTTTTTAGCTTTCCCACCAGGGGGCACTGCAACCAGAGGAAGTTGAGCTGCAGTAAAATAAATAAATACAAACATATCCGCAGAGAGGGCCCCAGCGCTGCCTTCAGCAGGGTCTGTGCCTGCGTCATTTGCCCGTGAGCCTCCTTGGGCGGAGCTTCACAATAAGACCCTCTTTGAGTGCATATCCTTTCTCCTTCATACACTAAAGTATTGACACAGTCTCTCTGAGTCTGTCAGACTGCCTGCCTTCTCCAGAGGGAAAGTGTGCATGTATGTGTGTGTGTGTGTCTGTTCTACTCTCATGAGCAATAAATGAATGGATATATTATGGAACGACGCCTGAGACCTCTAGTCTACCTGCATCAGCATGCCTGAGTGATTATTAAATATTGACTAAATCATTTTTTTTCTGATTTATAAATACATTTGGCACCGTGCTGCAGCAGTGGTCAGTGACATGTCCTCGGACCAGAAGCTGGAATAAGGGGCTTCTTTGGGCAACTGAAATCTGCCTCCTCAAAGGACCAAAGCCACAGCCTCATAGCTTCCATCCATCCATTCATTTTCTGTACCCACTTGTCCTATACGGATCACAGGGGTCCAGAGCCTATACTGGGGGATACGGGCATAAGGCAGGGAATAACCTAGGGTGGGGCGCCAATCAATCGCAGGGTGTACACATACACACACGCACACACACACGCACATGTCGGGTATACTGTACCTATCCTTATGGGTCCCGCTCATTCACTTCTACGGGAAAAATGCTAACGCTAACTATGACAACCTTAACCCCCATCCAGCCCTAATCACAACCATAAGTAACCAAGCAAAATACAAGAGTTTTTTTAGTTTTTTCATTTTCGTTTTTATAAAATAGAGTTTTCCCTTATGGGAACCAAGAAATCAGTCCCCATAAGAGAAAAAAAAAATGGATATTTACCATGTTATGGGGATATTGTGTCCCCATAAGGATAGGTATACCCGCTCGCTCGCACGCACACACACACACACACACACACACACACAAGCAATCTACTAACCCCAATTAACCTCAGCATGTTTTTGGACTGTGGGGGGGGTTAGGGTTAGGGAAACCCAGAGGATGGGGAGAACATACAAACTCCACAGTCAGAGCCAGGGGCAGAGACTCGAACCCCAGTCCCAGAGCCATGAGGCCACAAAGGCACACTGCACCCCTCTACATCCTCAGCGCGAAACTTCATCTCTGAAGTAATTTCGGACTGACTGTTCCCTGTTGCCAGACTTGGGCCACAATGTGTGGCATTGATGTCAGCATACCGTCGATACAAAATTTCAGTTTGAAATTAGCATCGATTTCATTTTAATGAGAAGACCCTTCTTGGAAATTTCAGCGCCTTGTATTTTAATGCAGAATTGTGCACGCAGTCACTTAGGGACAAGCTGTGCCTTAACTCAGCCTGACCTCCTGCATGATGCAGCCAGGCGCTGTGGGGCAAGTGGATTCCTCCTGAAGAAGGCCGTCATTGTGGGTTTCTGGGCCATTATTTTGAAAAAGAAAAAAGAAAAAAAAATATATATATGTGTGTGTGTGTGTGTGTGTGTCAGGACTACATGTCTTGGGGATTACTGTTCTTCCTAGAGTACAGCAGAGCAGAAGGCCGCCTCTCAATAAGAGTCATTTACTTGCTGGTTTTGCCCAAGATGATCTTGGACTCTGCACATTTGCTCTGACCACGACACACAGAGACGCCCTTTCTCGCTGTCTCTCCATTCGCTTCTTCTTCTCCTCAGCCTGCGGTTTTAGCCGAACTCCACAATCCCCAGGGCATCATTTTTCATTCCGGCTAAGTCTCGGCCGGCTTCTCCAGCCTCGCTAGCTTCATCTTGTGGCCACGAGGCCTTTGGTATCACCTTAAAGCATCAAAGAAGGGCCCCCGCGGTTCCCTGAAAGGCTGTCGACATTAGACCCTTTCAGAAACCATACAACATTTCTCAGGTAAACTCCTTCATTGAAATCTCACAGGGTTGACTTTCAGGGACTCTGACTGGCAGAGTGATGCTTCAGTCAAAGACAATCGAGCGGCTGATAGGTCAGTAGGAGGGTTTATGCAGCAGCCAGCCTACTGAAAAGAGACCGTCAGCAGGTTTCAGGCAAAACAGCTACACAAATGACTTCATAGAGGCTCAAGAACAAAGAAAGACTTGAAGGTCTGGGTCTTGTAGGACGGGGAAGAGAACCTTTATTTACCAAGTCATTCAAGGACATAGACGTGGGTATATTGGAATGATGTCATTTAATGAGCCGATGATAATGACTTTTGCATCTGAAACCTAAGTTTGGTTATACCTCCTTAACCTCTATAAAAAAAATATTAAAAAGTAAAATTAACAAGAAGAAATACACTGAATGTGTAAAATACACTTGAATCCTAAGAATGCTTTGGCCAACTACACTGGCTCCAATGATTTGAATGAGGGAACCATAATCATTTATGAATACACTGTAACTGTAAGACTGTTCAACATCCATTTACAATGAATTACTGTTTAGTTTATAATATGTGCAGTTTGATACCAATGTGCAGTTTTGTAACCAAACGTTTATTATTAAAACTTGTTAAAGAGTACAGATATCTTGTTACATAATCCAAAAATATGCAAAATGCATTAAATGGGCAGTTGTTCACTGTCGCATTCAATGGCAATCATAGAAGGCCTGCAGTTTGACATAAATTTTGAAATTAATATCTGTTTATGTGGGCAGCACGGTGGTGCAGTGGTTAGCTCTGTCGCCTGACAGGGTTCGAGTCTCTACCCTGGTTCTATGTGTGTGGAATTTGCATGTTCTCACCGTATACGAGCTGCCGCATTGTATATAGGTGTGAATAGTGTGACTGTGCCCTGTGATGGGTTGGTGCCCCATCCTGGGTTATACTCTGCCTTGCAGCTGTAGTTTCTGGGATAGGTGCCGGACCCCCACGACCCTTTAGGACAAGCGGATGGAACTATTTGCGCACAAGTGTTGAACTATAAGGAGTGACATTAAGGAAGACAGTCAGATGGTCACCAAGTGCCTCTCAGTCTCAACAGAACAAGACACACTAGTTCTCCATCCATCCATTATCTCCCGCTTATCGGAGGTCGGGTCGCGGGGGCAGCAGTCTCAGCAGGGAAACCCATACTTCCCTCTCCCCTGCCACTTCATCCAGCTCCACTGGGGGAATCCCGAGGCGTTCCCAGGCCAGCCGAGAGACATAGTCCCTCCAGCGTGTCCTGGGTCTTCCCCGGGGC
>JAODLC010000007.1:6014525-6024648 GCA_026781145.1 Hippopotamyrus pictus
TCAATCAGCCAATAATAGTGGGTGTTGTGAACCACTGTTTTATTATTGGCTGATTGAGAAGCCATCCCAATAACCCGCACCCACACTGGCCCTCCATGGGACAAGTTCCCCACCCCGGATATAATCGATAGTGACAGCCCTAATAAACTGACTGGGGAGGATCTTTTACTTCAGTGTTTACAGTCCATGGATTAACAGTGAACTCTCTTGCCCTACATGTTTTAAATTTGCGCCCCCAGGATTTTCCCTAACTGGGGCTCTAACCATCCCCCTCCCTCATCTGCTCTACCTTCTGTCAGAGTGCAACCTGGTGGAAGGTGAAGATCACGTCGAGGTGAATGGGGAAATCTTCCAGAAGCCCTTTGTAGAAAAGCCCGTATGCGCTGAGGACCACAATGTGTACATCTATTATCCGACATCAGCCGGGGGAGGCAGTCAGCGGCTTTTCCGGAAGGTACCGCCTGCCGTCATTTAGAGTAATGCAACATAACATGAAGTGATTTATGTAATGGTTAGTATTACGCAACTGAATTTGAGTCTTGATTCATCTATACTTCCAAAGCTGTAAAAGCCAAGGTGGGATCTGACTTTAATAGTACACAATACCTTCTTTAGGCCCTTAAATAACAGGTGAATTCTGGTGAATGACCCGATACGTGTTGGTTAGCACTTGGGGCGTAGATCTAGGCATGCCCAAGTCTGTTCTTTATCCGTCTTGAGGATGTGGGACAGGAATCGTTTTAAATTGCCAAAGTGATTTATTCCCACAAAAGGGGAAACGGTGCTTCTGTCTGGCGCTTTAGCTCTGCCCTGTGTAACCGTCAGCGTGCTTGCCCGAGGGGCTGTCCCAGCGTGTGCCTGCTCAGAAGTCTGCTGTGTGTCTCCCCCTGGGGACGCAACACTGCCTGACCTGCTGCTCCTGTTTAAAAGGGTTTTTTTGTGTGTGTATTTGCAGAAAAGTTCAAAGTCAGTTTCGGAGCAGGCCAACCTAAGCACAGTTTATTGTAGTATTTATGATGCAAAAAAGTAAATTTAAAGAACAGTGCATTCCCTTTGGGTTTACCATTTTGGGTTTAACACTTTACTTAAAGCACCTGTGTATAATGCATTATAGATACCTTCATAATGTATTATAATGACTTCAGAAAGTATTATGCCTTTTAAAAAATAGTTATAGCCATTTATATAACATTCTAAATGTTTCTTTTGCATTATTAATGCTCTATGATGCTCTCATTTATAATGCACTATAAATAACTTCATAATGCATTATAATTACTTATACTGACCATTATGATGCATTATAAAGGTATCTATAGAACATTTTCATGACTGCTTTAAGTAAATTGTTTCTAATGAATGTTACTGTTGTGAAAGACATTTGTATTTTTGCTGTTAGTGTCATTCGTGTCAGCTGAGTGGTAAGTACCTGCAGTCCTCACGGCTGGCCGTTCAGTAGGGGGTTGATCCGGCGTTGCGTGCGAGTGTGACGGTGTGCCCCCTCCCCCAGATTGGCAGTCGCAGTAGTGTTTACTCCCCGGAGAGCAGCGTGCGCAAGACGGGGTCTTACATCTACGAGGAGTTCATGCCCACCGACGGCACAGATGTTAAGGTACATGAGGGCGTCGGCTGACTAACTGTGTGTGTGTGTGTGTGTGTGTGTGGGTGTGTGTGTGTGTGTGTGTGTGGGTCATGTGTATATATTACATTGTGGGGACCAGTTATTCTGATGTTGTGGGAACCATTTTTTTCAGTACCCACAAGAGGAAACTCGTTTTTATAAAAATATGACAGCAGTCAAAAA
The DNA here is from genome assembly GCA_026781145.1 of Hippopotamyrus pictus. Taxonomy (NCBI): domain Eukaryota; kingdom Metazoa; phylum Chordata; class Actinopteri; order Osteoglossiformes; family Mormyridae; genus Hippopotamyrus; species Hippopotamyrus pictus. The sequence goes on from JAODLC010000007.1 coordinate 6,016,330, forward strand.
TCTAAGAAAACAAGTGTGTGTGTGTGTGTGTGTGTGTGTGTGTGTGTGTGTGTGTGTGTGTGTGTGTGTGTGTGTGTGGGTACTCATGTGCATCCCTTCCTGGGGGCAGGTGTACACAGTGGGTCCCGACTACGCCCACGCCGAAGCTCGGAAGTCGCCTGCCCTGGACGGGAAGGTGGAGCGTGACAGCGAGGGCAAGGAGATCCGCTACCCTGTGATGCTCACCGCCATGGAGAAGCTGGTCGCTCGCAAAGTCTGCCTGGCCTTCAAGGTGGGGGCCGTGGACGGCTAGGCTCGTGACGGCAGCACAGACATTGTTCTGATGCACTACTTTGTCCCCACACAGCAAACCGTGTGCGGGTTCGACCTCCTCCGGGCCAATGGACACTCCTTCGTCTGTGACGTCAACGGTTTCAGCTTTGTCAAGAATTCCATGAAGTACTACGACGACTGCGCCAAAATCCTGGGGTTAGGCCTGCCCGCTGCTTCCATTCTCCTTATTCCCCTGAAAACTGTGGTCTTATTGTCATTTCCCCCCCCCATTTTAAGGAACATAGTGATGCGGGAGCTGGCTCCCCAGCTCCACATCCCTTGGTCGATCCCGACAGAAGCTGAGGATATTCCCATTGTGCCGACTACGTCAGGAACAATGTGAGAGAGCTGCTGCTATACTGCCCCCTACAGACGTGTTTGGGGAATTACACTTTCCATCACAATGTGTAAAAGTGTCCTGTCCCTTGAAATAATACATTTTGATTTGTCTGAAAAGCCAACAGTAGTCAGTGTGGCTTTCAGGGGCAGTACAGCTGTCGGCTGTGGTCAAAGGTCGCTGCTTGTCAGGGTTGGTGACGGCTCCATCTGTCTGCTCTGTCAGGATGGAGCTCCGTTGCGTGATCGCTGTCATCCGGCATGGCGATCGAACCCCTAAGCAGAAAATGAAGATGGAAGTGAGGAATCCCATGTGAGTCCCGCCGTCTGCGTTCACGTGTAATACGCGCATATATTACTGCAAACGGTCCTGTTCATTTGTTTTTTTTTTTCCCCCAGGTTTTTCGATATGTTTGAAAAATATGGCGGCTACAAGACCGGGAAGCTGAAACTCAAGAAACCGAAGCAGTTGCAGGTGGGTCTGACTGACGATGCGTGAACATTACAGCCTCATTTTCATCTAGTGGACGTTTTTATCCAAAGTGTGAATGTTAGGCCGTGCGGCCTGCGAGTGTAGGCTCAGCATTTCTAAGGGATTAATGTTTTTATGCAGCACAATGTCATGGTGGGAGAAATGACACTTTAACACCCCCAATGGGGTGGTTTGCCACGTGCTGTCAATCACAGTGTCGCCCAATCGGAGCCAATTAAATAACCGACCGGGGGGGATGGGCTGCACCAGGCAGTAATTGGTGCAAAATTATTCGTTAATTAATGAGGTGAGGCTCAGAAACACACTGTATAAATACCACATGGTATAAATCACTGAGCGCTCCTGAGTAAATAAGATTCTGTCAGTACTGGGCCGCAGTTGGCACATATGCCGTTAAAAAGTGCGTCTTTGCCTCTGGGCCCTCTTCCCCAGGAGGTACTGGACATAGCCCGGGAGCTGCTGGCAGAACTGGGACAGCACAACGACTGCGAGATCGAGGAGAAGAAGTCCAAACTGGAGCAGCTGAAAACCGTCCTGGAGATGTGAGCTGCACGCTGACGGCCGAGCCAGAAATGGCACCGCGTGGCCCCAAGGGGGCGCTCTGCAAGTAGGGCAGCAGGTGGCATGGTTATGGTTCCACGCAGGTTCCACGCAGGTTCCACGCAGGTCGCCGGGCCCCGTCCCAGGAGGAGCATTGCGTGTTTTATTTTTGTGAGGTGCTTCTCCAGTGAATCGGTCGGGTAAAACCCTCACTGCGTGTTGGGTGACGTCCCCCTGGCTCTGCACGTGTGTTTGTGTTGACTTACGTTGCTGATATGCATGATGCGTTTGATTTTGGTAACGTGCCAGGCTAGTCATTCAAGCTACTGTGTCGGTGCATTTCAGTGGGATCTAGCTGACGGATGTCAGTCACCCCACTGTCAGAGTACCGTTGGTATCACTGTCAGGGCTAAGATTTAAACTCTTAAAAAGCTTGTGCAGTGGCAGAGACCTCATTCCCCTCTGCAGTGTCCCCTTTCACAGTCTGTTGTAAGGACACCTCCGGTAGGTCCCTGGCACACGTGTACTAAGGACACCTTCAGATCTTCAGACTTTTTTTGTCGTCTTCTCTGCAGGTACGGCCATTTCTCCGGAATAAACAGGAAAGTGCAGCTCACCTACCTTCCGCACGGCCAGCCGAAGACCTCCAGCGAGGAGGAAGGTGACGTGTCACTGTGTTCAGTCAGACCCTTGTGCTTTGACTGCTTGCTGCACATTTAAATGCGTCTGATGTATGAAATATTAACTTAATGTGTCATTATCGCTCCTTTAGAAATCCAGCGTGTGTCTCTCTGCCTGTCTGAGTCTGCCCCTCCGTCTTTCACCCAGACACAAGGAAGGACGGACCCTCTCTTCTCCTGGTGCTGAAGTGGGGGGGGGAGCTGACACCCACGGGACGGGTACAGGCTGAAGAACTGGGCCGGGCCTTCCGCTGCATGTACCCGGGGGGCCAAGGTATGGGCATAGATGGCTCACTCTCATGCCGCAGACGTGTGCAGTGTAATCATGGTTAATGTGTGGGGACAGGGTCACCGCCCCCGCTGTCTCCTGGGAGACACGCAGGTGCTCAGAGTGTGAGGGAGGGAGGAGGGATTAAGAGGAGGTCAAAGGTCAGCAGCTAAAATGAGCCGCGGTAGTTCTGTCTCGCTGATGTGTCAGATTAGCCTGAGTGAGCCCCGCTCCGTGGGCTCTCCTGTGTGTTACTGGCTTATCAGACCTGTCAGATAGGTCAAGATAAAAGCATTATGTTTACCACAAGTGTGTATTTCCTTTCCACCCTCAAACTAATACCTCTATAAGATCAAAGCCCGTTATTAGCCAGTATTAAAGTCATTTCAGCAAGTTCATATGTCTGAGTCTCTGAATATAGAGCATATTTAGGGCCCTTAAGAATAAGAAAATTTAATCTGTCCTGACTCGGGGAAAAGGGCCGTTCTCTTTAAAAGCTGACTTGCACTTCAGTTTTTTTCATTAACTTTTTTATTGTGTTCATTAGGGGCTTACTGCACAAAACAGTGTCGAATTTCATTAATGGTTATTAAAATCCTTAATAAGCTGTGTAATGAAATTACCATACATAGTAGTGCATTTTATAATCATGAGGGGATTACACACGGTCATTTAACTCTGATTACATTCTTACATTCTGGAGCAGTTTATTCCACAGTGTGTTAAGCTTAGGGGTCTGTGGTCACGGCTGGGAGGTTGTGGGTTCAAATCCCATGGCTGCCAATGGTCTTAAGCCCAGTTGGACCAGGGATAGTGGCTGACCTGCTCTATTGTGTTAATGTGTAACTAACATGTGTCCAAAGATCTGAGGTGTTATATGCTGTTGTAGATAAGTTCTTGCCATTCATGCTAAGTTAAATAATTTGTATAACCCTGCTGATATTGGCCATAATTAATACTGCTCAGTCCTCAGTGTTAAATTCTGCAGTTTTTCTAGCAGCGCTTGGCCCAGAATGCTGTGGGGCTGTAGTGGGTTCGTTATGGCCGTTAGTTATGGCCGTTCCTGTTCCATTTCCTGTTTATTTGCCTCTTCTCTCCTCATCCCTTTTAACCCCGTTGACTAGCTGGTAGCCCTCGGCCCCTTGGCTGCGAGTCCCCTGTTGATTTTGGTAAGCCGGGACTCGGGCTGCCTCCCCGTTGGGATTTAGTGTCGATCCCACCCAGCCCTCCATCTCCCGCTAAATCCTCGCTGGCCTTCATACATCCTTTCTGGCAGATTGCAAAGGTTGTAGGAGGATAACCATGCAGAAAGTGACAGAAACCACCTGTACCTTCCTATTATCAGGTCACTATGGCAGTGTTTCCCAGCCCGGTCCTCGGGGACCCACGGACAGTCCACATTTTTGCTCCCTCCCAGCTCCAGAGCAAAACCGTGGACTGTCTGCGGGTCCCGAGGACCAGATTGGGAAACACTGCACTATGGCCCGGGGGCTGTGGCCTGGGGGCTGTGTGCATCCCATGGGCTGAGGTGTTTGGGCCGGTGGTGGTGCCACTGAGGTGACTGGCGTTTGTGTGCAGCAGCGACCCACCCGCGGTATGAGCGGGTCGATGGCGGTACTGGCTGGAGCTGAGGAACGTAATTAACGTTTTTGTGCCTCTCTGTACTTTAACACTGTGAAAGGTAGAGACACTAAGAGGTTAATGGGTTTAAAGACCGAAGCCCCAGCTGGTGTTGCATCAGAACGCTGAGATTCAAATAATGTTGCTTTTTCTGGGCGTGCGATTTATCTCGGAGGCACCCTGTGGCTCTCGGGTCGGTCTTTCTGAACCGAGGAAATGCTGATTCTGGCTGGCGGAGAATCAGGATTAGCTTTAGCCTCCTTTCCGCCTGATGATGGTTGCCTGAAGTTCGGGCCGGTGGCACGGATGCTGTCTTGCCGTCTCATGGCATCGACCGTGCGTGGGTCCTCCCTCCAGCCGCCCAGCATGCCCGAGGGCGTGCACTCCCGTGACCCTGGCGCCTGACGCTCGACTCCCTTTGCTAGCCGTCATTCCGACCCAGCTCGCCTACGCTTGCTGGCCACTCCCAAGCGCTTTGGCTGCCCCTGACTGCCCCCTGCTGATTGCCCGCTGCGCTGAACGACAGATCTGTGCTCACGCTATGGGGTATCATCCCTCCAAACAGACTCCGCCCTCCTTAAGTGATTGGATTCGAATGTGTAGTCGTGAACATCTGACTTGGTACATGAATCTGGTTTATAATTCCAGTTAAAATCGAAGCAATGAGACGAAGGCACTGTGGCAATTAAGTGCTTTATATATGTAGAGAATGTGGTTGTATTGCCATTCTCTCTGGTCGGGTTTAAAGTGGCACTCCTCCTTAACATGCTTGCTTATTAAAACAAATGTACCCTTTCCTGTCAGCCTGGTTATCTGCAGGAGACTGCTTCTGTTCCGGAGGTCAATGCTGGTTCAGACACCCGGGGATGGTGGGGGGGGGGGGTCCGCATACATATCAATGACGTGAGGCTACAGTGTAGAGCAGCATCGGCCGCCCTGTTTAGGGCGGTGTATGATGATGATAATGATACGTCGTGCCCCCCCAGGGGACTATGCCGGCTTTCCTGGCTGCGGCCTGCTCCGGCTGCACAGCACCTACCGGCACGACCTGAAGATCTACGCCTCGGACGAGGGCCGCGTGCAGATGACGGCGGCCGCCTTTGCCAAGGTGACCAGGAAAATCCCGTTTCTATAAAAGTCGCCATATTGGAAACGGATCCCTCATTAACGGCGGGTGCCGTCTGCGCGTCCCAGGGTCTGCTGGCCTTGGAGGGGGAGCTGACACCCATCCTGGTGCAGATGGTGAAGAGCGCCAACATGAACGGGCTCCTGGACAGCGACAGCGACTCGCTGACTGGCTGCCAGCACCGCGTGAAGGCTCGCCTGCATGAGATCATGCAGAAGGACCAGGACTTCGGCGAGGAGGACTTTGACAAGGTGGCTCAGACTCGCCTCCTTGTCCTTTTAGAAATTTTGTCTTCGGGTTTTAGTTTTCATTTAACGATAATCCTGGTTGAAAGAGAATCAGGTGGTGAACGGATTCACGGTTTAGGCGAGTCCCCTGTCTCCCGTGGCAATCAAGTTTTTTTTTTTCCTCCCAGCTGGCTCCCACTGCCAGTCCTTCTCTGGTGAGTTCGATGAAGGTCGTGGCGAACCCAGTGAAGACCTGCGACCAAGTCTACGCCCTCATTCAGAGTCTGACCTCGCAGATCCGCAGGAGGCTGGAAGACCCCAAATCAGCAGGTATGTCTGTTTTTAGCTTCCTCTGGCCACTATTTGCCCCAGTTCACGCCTCCTTCGAATCTGGAACACTGTTCAGTGGCTCGGATGGAGTAGACTTTTTAACCGGCCTGACAGTCCTCCCCCTCCCAAAGACCTGCAGCTCTACCACAGCGAGTCCCTGGAACTGATGCTTCAGCGCTGGTCCAAACTGGAGCGGGACTTCCGCATGAAGAATGGGCGGTATGACATCAGCAAGATCCCGGACATCTATGACTGCATTAAGTATGACGTGCAGCACAACGCTTCCCTGGGCCTGGAGGACACGCAGGAGCTCTTCCGGCTGTCCCGGGCCTTGGCGGACATCGTCATCCCACAGGTCTGGATGTTCACCCAGTTTCCGAGCATCACAGTGACTCACTGACCCTAGTCCCCTCCCCCAGCTTACCGGCCGCTCCTTGTTTCTAGGAGTATGGCATCAATAAAGTAGAAAAGCTGGACATTGCTTATGCTTACTGCCTCCCACTGGTTAAGAAGATCCAGTTGGACCTGCAGAGGACTCACGAGGACGAGTCCGTCAACAAGTTGCACCCTTTGTGAGTGTTATATGCCAGTCCGACAGCAGACTCTTCAGAGGATTCCAGGGTTTCTCTGCTCTCTTTTGACCTTTTATTTCTCTTTTGGGTTTCAGGTACTCCCGTGGCGTGATGTCACCGGGGCGCCACGTCCGGACGCGGCTCTACTTCACCAGCGAGAGTCACGTACACTCCTTGCTTAGTATCTTCCGCTACGGAGGCCTGCTCGATGTAAGTTCTCGTCCGTCAAGGAGACGCCGTGCCCACGTCACCCCAGGGCAGTTTACCCCTGAGGGCGAGGTTCTGTCTTTCAACGTGGCATTTTCCCTTGGTGTCCCCCAGTGCCTTTTACCACTCTAGTTGTTATTCTTCCCATGTGGTTCACATGGCTCTGCCGTTTGTTTCTGGGCGACAGGAGGAGAAGGACCAGCAGTGGAAGCGTGCTATGGACTACCTCGGTGCCGTCACAGAGCTCAACTACATGACCCAGATCGTCATCATGTTGTATGAAGACAACAACAAGGTCAGCCTTGTTCCCCTCCGAACCCATTCCTGAGGAGATCACCGCACCAACCTGTGGTCACATCTGCACGTGTCTGTGTCTGTGTCTGTGTGTGTGCGTCTGGTCAGGACCCTTCGTCTGAGGAGCGTTTTCACGTGGAGCTTCACTTCAGCCCTGGGGTGAAGGGCTGTGATGACGAGCAGAAAGCTCCCCTGGGGTTTGGCTTCCGCCCAGCTTCCTCCGAGGTGAGTCGTGTTTCCTTCTGTTCTCGGTTCGGATTGGGTCATCGGGTGTGTTCCTGCTGTGCCGGCTTACGATTCGACCTCGTTATACAGCCGGACTTGCCGCCGTTGGGTCGTCATCTTGACCGCATGTTGCCTTCTAACTTTCTGCTCAGAACGAGGAGAAGCAGCCAGACCCGGGGAGCCTGGAGGACCTGTCGCAGTCCGAGCCGGACCGGGCCGCACCACTCACTGAGCCCGTGAGCGTCCTGAGACGGTCCCCGCTGATCCGTAACCGGAAGACCGGCTCCATGGAGGTGCACGCTCGTGGCCTCAGCTTTCCTGTCGCGCTGTCCCTGTTCACCAGAAGCAGCTTCTCTCTCTCTCTATCGGGCCTGTATGGCAACTCCATGTCCCACCTTATTTAGCTCGGCGCCGTTGGGTTGGACTCGCGTTCCTGTCAATCCTGCAGTAACTGCTACATCTGAGATTGTCTGTTACTGTAGGTCCTGTCTGAGACCACCTCCACCAAGATGGGGACGTATCGCCTCTTTCCGTCTTGCAGCCGCCAGTCCCCAGAGATGAAACAGAGTGGATTAGGTCAGTGCCACGTGACCCCTCCCATTCATGCTCCCCTCCCCCCACTGTCGTTTACAGCTCCTCCAAGGATCTGGAATAATCTTCTTCTGATGGCTTTATCACTCACATTATTCAGTCCAGTGTCCTCTGTAGGTTACGGCCTGTGTCAGCAAACCTGTCTAATTATTCAGCGAGCGACTGACCAAACACTCTCCGTCTCTCTGGCTTTCAGGCAACAGCTGCACATCAGCACTTTTGGTTTATCATTGTAATAAATATTATCTTTAAAAAAAAAAAAAAAAACTGCATGACCTTGCAGGATCTGTCCCTTCAGTATCACCCTGGAAACTTCACTGGATTAACAGCCTAGTGTCCAGCCACCATGACGGTGATAACTTATCGGAAAATAATTTTTAACCACTTGGCACATTGTTCTTAAGAAAAAAGAAAAAAGAAAAAAAAAAAATATATATATATATATATATATATATATATATATATACACACACACACACACACACACATATATATATA
>JAODLC010000007.1:6024748-6036566 GCA_026781145.1 Hippopotamyrus pictus
TTGTCTTAAGGTGTTATTAAGGATCATGAAGTGAAATAATTTGCACTTATTGGGTGAGGAGGATTTAAAAAAAACAAAATAAATATATATATATATATAAAAAATATCTGAAGGACTTATTTGTAAACGACATACCTTAATATATTCCTTTGCTGTTAGCTCCCCAGTGCTGGTGTGACCTTTGGATCAGGTTCCTCTCCGTTGGGTCCACGTGACCTTAGGGTGGTTCATTACTGTGATTGAAGGCCTGTTATGTTATGTGGGCTAATTCCTACTTTATCCCCCCCCCCATCTTACCTGGTGGGTTTCCTACACAGGCTCTCAGTGTGCAGGACTTTTCAGCACCACAGTCCTGGGGGGCTCTTCTAGTGCCCCAAACCTACAGGACTATGCTCGTACACACCGCAAAAAATTCTCCGCCGGCAGTCTGTCCTATAAAGACGGTATGTTCCACCTTTTGTATTTGTTTGTTTTTGTTTGTTTTTTAAAGTCCCCACACGGTTAAGTAGTGAGGAACGGTCACGCTAGATTGATCTCATTAAGCTGGACTCGTTACTCTGGGATCTGAGTAGAGATTCAACAGAGAGGCTCTAGTAGATGATGGACTTGTCCTACCTCTCAGGCAGCTACACATACGGAGCCATCGTGACGTTTCCCACTGACCTCTTTATTGTGCATTCTGGGGACGTCCCGTCAAATGAGTGCAGTTAAACTGAACGGCATCTCCCCACTGTGTCAATAAGCCGCTTATGTGTAACCTAGACCCTAACCTTCTCATAATGTGTCTTCATTACAGACTCTTGTCTTGCATGGAAATATGGGTTCCTTACACACTTTTTCCCCCTTTTGCTGCCTTTTCATATCATGTATGTGTGTATATACATGTTGTACTGCAAATGTTTGGAGTTTTTAGTCATGCAAATAGAAATGAATGGCAGTCGATTCCTTGGACCTTTTTCTATGTTTTTCCTGTTTTTAAAATGAATAAAATAATTATTAGGAAATAGCTAAATGTTGTTATAGAGGGGTGGTTCAGCTTGCGAGTCTCTTCTAGAATGTTCCTCTTTCAGCATTAAGAGGTTCCAGTGAGCTAAAAAGTAAATATGTAGTACAACCACTAGGGGGAGTCTTAGTTGTTTGTTTTTTTTGTACAAAGACACGCATTAATGGTTAGTAAGACTACAGTAAGACATTGAAAATATTAAATATTACATTTTAATAAACAGGTCATATTTACCTTTTTACCTGTAAATTCTTTCAAATTGTCTTTTCTATTGCAATAAAGAGGACTGTAAGAGATGTACCATGAGCCTATCCAGGAAAAGCGGTGTAAAGATGCAGGGAGATGGTAAAATATAATTGAATTTCAGTCTATTTGACAAATATGTAATCATTGTACCAAATTATTTAAACTGTCTTACACAAGCTTGTCATTTATGCATGAATGGCCAGCATTTGCTTTGGTACCGTCTGTTGCTTGGCTGGCATACAGCAGTTGGGGTTATTGGCAGTGTGTGACCGCTAGGTGTCAGTGTTGCATCCATAAAGAAGCTTCCATTACGGCTGCCATTTTATTGAAGGTCATGTTCTGTCTTGTATCCACGGGCTGTTATCTGAAACATTTTATATTTAGCTATTCATCTGCATTTCATTCAGTCTCCTCCCATGGTTCCCTTTTGTTTTGTCATCTTTTAGGTTATGTCAAATTTCAGCCCCAGATCATGGTTCTTTCTTTAAAAGCACGTGGGCGAGCTTCCTGTCTCAGGGGAGAATCTCGGGGCTGTACCTTCCCTCTGACTGATGACTTGTTTTTGGCATCTTTGCCTCTGTGTGCTGCATGTGTGAGAACAGGAAGGAATAGCAGAAACAGCTCATAAGCGTTAGGAAATCTCACTGCCTCCATTCCAGGCTAAACTTAAATTTGGTGCTCATCAAGGAGACAGACCTCAGTGATTGTAAAGGTGTCTGGGGCAGCGGGGAGGTTGGGGGTGACAGCTGGCAAACATGTGATTTGACGTCTGTCTCTTCAGATCTGCTTGGGACAGAAAACGTTGAAGGAAGAATGATGTAGGACAGACGTGCCCTTGATTGTGCTTGTTGTTGGTTCTGCAGTAGATTAAGCAGCTATGGTCGCATTTACAAATTTAGGACAGGTTGAAGAGAAGGTTTTGCCAGAGTGGATGCACTGAAGTCCCAAGATCTGTTAATGAATCCTGTATGTCTCCATGCAAGTATATAAACTCCATTCCATGAAATAGTGCACTGTTAGTGTGACTGTGGTTACGGCCCATAACAAGCCACCTGACGTAGTGTGATGCCATCACTCTCCATTCTCTCTTCCTTGTTTCTCACATCACTCAGATCACAGATTAAAGGTTTGTCATTCTCCTATGCTTGCCAGCCCTGTCGCCTATGGTGACCAAGCCCCCCCTCCCCCCCAGCTGGTTTGCAGTGACAGAAATGGTAACCCTAGTGACCTTTTTTATTTCCTCAGACTTCTTGTCTATGCCGGCAGTAAAGCGATTTTCTGTGTCATATGCAAAGCATCCGACTAATGGTACGTCTGCCTCTTTCAAGTATATTTTCCAATCTCTGCCCTCCCCTGTCTTGCATGTCACTGGGAAATACATTTTGTATCCCACTCCCACCATGGTTCTCGGTATATCATCTACACGTGTCCCCACCCACTCTATCCCTCTGCCTGCTCGCTGAGATTATCACCCTAACCACCCACATCACTTCCTGTAAGTAACTTCCTGCATAAATCTGTCACTTTCACCCAGTGATTTCAAGTTTTCTTAATGGACAAACATATGTTTTGTACCATCGATGTGCCAGATGTTGCGTTCCCGCCATTTCTTGACAGACACACCAATAACTCTTCCCCCATTAATTTTGGCTTTAGGTCTAGGCTGGTCCAATGCATCCCGTGTCCTACTAATGAAACGTTAATTGCAAACTGCTGACCTTTATGGATTATATCTGTAGAATGCGTGGAAATCTCGTTAAAATGCGAACAAAGGATTTTCTTGAAAGCTGTTGTTTGAATCTATTTTTTTTTTTCTTTGGTTCATTACTGTCCAAACCCACGAATTCAGTCATTGCTAATGGGGAAAGGGTTTGACTCTCATGTTTTCATAACACACCTTCCATTTTGTTTGATTAATCATTTTATTTTTTTCAATGAATACCGTTGGGGTGTTTGTCTGTTTTAGTGTTTGTGAAAGGTGAGAGCTGTATCGTGAAAGCTGGGTAATTTGTGCAGTGAGGGGGTGCTATGCCTAGATCAGCAGGCCCCTCCGGTACATATGTGATGCCAGAGATTCCGGATCCTTCCTTTGACTGGTAGCCAGGAACGTGGCTGCTGGAAACAGCAAGGAACAAACACTTCTGAATTCGCGTCAGCATTGGTCGGTAAAGCCTGGCTTTGCTCAGGAGTGATGATGGTGATAATGGCCGATCTGTTACTAGAACCTTCCTAATTGAGGAGTTAGGCTGGAACGGGAAGAGGTGATCAGTGTAGATGACTGAATATGGTTGTCGATGTAAGGAGCTTTGTTGGCTGTCACACAGAAATGACGAGTTAGTGCTGTCCTATGTAAAAATGATGCTGTACCGTGAGCGGGTGTATGGTTAATAGACTATATAGACAGTGATTGGGCTTGACCTCTGACCTTCCTGGGGATGTAGAGCCAGACTTTGAGATCCACTCAATCATATTTCCTTTCAGTTCCTCTCTGTCAGTTAGTTCTTTGTTTGTGGCCTCCTTGTCCTTGAGAGGTTGATGCTATTTCCCTTTTTCGAGTGTGTGCTGTAGTTTCCAGCTAGTCTTTAAAGGTGTTCGGTGCGCCAAGAATCTCGGTCTCGCCAAGAATTATGTTCCTTATTTCAGAAGCGGGGAGATAAAAATGGCTGTTTTTATGGGAGTGACTGTGTGGCGTTGAATTATTTGGGATGTATGACTGCAATGCATTGAAGCCAGTCTGGTACCTTAAGATTTGAGGAGGAGTTACTACAAAATTACTGGTCACTCTAGTCTAGTCTAGTACTTCACGATGTACGATCATAGCCAAATAGAGAGTGCAATATTTAAAAAAAAAAAGTAAGTTTATTTGTCATTATCAATGAAATCCTCGTCATGATAATCAATAAAGCTCAAGGTACGTATACCTCAAATTATAATGGGTGTAGGTTATTCAATAATATCATCTAAAGTTTGAAAAAGACTGATAAATCCAGACTGAATATGTATGGAAATTCCTACTGGAAAAGCAGATGAATCAAAAAAATATTCAGAGACTGCAGAATAAAAACTATTTAATGAGCTGTAAGTCATGGGGGAGAGTCGCATCCTTTTACATAATAGTCATTTAGGGACGGTTTTTACTCCGTAAAGGGCCAACGCCCATTTGTGGTTTAGGAGTGCGACTTCGTCCGCAGCACAAGGGCAGAACACCCCAAGTTACTCATCACGGGGAAGAGACACTGGCGGGGGCAGTCGACATGCCAGCATTGGGTCAGCCAGGCCCCCCCTCGGCCAGCCCAGACCCCCCTCCACAACAAGTTACTCCTACAAAGGACTACAAAGTTTATTAAACTTATAGCATCAGATTACATCAGCTGTGTTCATGCCTTACATATAAGTATTGTTGTACTAAGTTTGACTCTGTTTGTCTCCATCTGACTTTTATCTCCATTTGACTGAACCTCCATGTGCTAGAACCTGTATATGTACATGCATAAGTATAATTTTCTTTGATTTAGTCAATACTTGTATCTACAATGGCCTGTGGTTTCACCAATTTACACAGATAAGATGCTGTGCTGGTACTCAAACATTTATTTCCTGCACTGTATATCGGATGGCCAATCTTATCCACAAAGGGCAGGTTTATGCAGGTTTGTGGGATACCCTTTAGGTCAGCCGTTCAAGCCCCGGTGTGAGGACTCTTCAGCTAATCAGTCCTCTAATTAGTAATCTAATTAAGGAGTTGCAGCAAAAACCCACACAACCAATGGCTCTTTCTGAATAAGACTGGCCACCCCTGCTGTACATGGTGTTTACATTTGAAGTGAAATTTGGTTCTACTGAAAAAGCTTCAAGCTGGTTGATTAAAGCTATTTATGAAAGAGGAGCAGATCCTGCTGGGGGTGGGTGGGTCAGCTATTATGGGCTGTCCATGGGCTCGCTGTGACAGGGCCGCTTCTCCTCATGATGGTTAGGGGTCCCGTGGTCCCCAACTGATCCATGATGCATTCTTCACGCTGACTTAACATGACCTGCTTGATTTTGATTTTGATTTTGAAGTTCTCAAGGTTGACGCCTCTAGAATGAACAGACACAGTGGAAACCTCACAGTTCTTCATGGATTTTAAGACGAGTTAACACAAAACATAAAATGCTAAGACTGGAATGGTTTCTTGGCATTATCTTTTTAACAGTATAACTTTTTCAGTTCAAAGGTGCAGGGGATGCAAGGTTCTTTAGTTGAGTGCGTTGGGTCATTTGAGTTATTTTTCGTGTATGTTTGCTCTAGGGACGTGGGATGATGCGGCTGCACTGGATGTAAGCTCAGCTCTGTGTTGGGAGGGAACAGGTAACGGGGAAGGCTGATAGGACCGTGAGCCCAGCGGCCTTCAATGACCATGTGATCGCATGCGTGTGACATCCTCTGCCAGGCGCGTCCCTCTGAGACGGCAATCGATGGGCCGGCATCCCATCGAGGTTCTCATAGTGTCTGAGAAGGGCAGGGGAGGACATTGGGGTGGAAATCTGCACCTTCCAATACGATTGGCCAGCATGCAGGTCGACCGCTCAATTTCTTGAGCGCCCCAAGTCGCGTTGAATCTCACCAGGCTTGTTATGTGTGTGTTGTGGGTTTGCGTGGGTGACTGTCCTGCTTCTAATAGCGTGGCGCGAATCCCGAAGCTCAGTTCAGAGTCTGCCTGTCATATTTGGTCTCTGGTGGATGTGGAGAGTGGAACATTTTGGGTTGCTATTATTTTTGTCTGAGAGTACATGTTGCCCCTGTAAACCTGAGTGTGAGAGATCGGCAAGGACTAAGGGCTTGCGGATGTTGTTCGAGTGGCTCTTCGAAGACATTGAGTGCTGGGCGTGGAGGTAAGGAGGACACCCTTGCCTATGGTCTGGCGGTTAGCTGTTAGCCTAGCGTCACCCCAGCCTAGGAGAGGGAGGCAGGCAGACAGCATTGCAGAGTGACTCCTTGCCCTGTCCGAGTACCGGCACCTTCTCCCTCCTCTGCTCTGTCCTTCCTCGCTCTACCTCTTCTTCCCCAGAGCCCCTGGAGGAGCACCACGTGGCCCAGCTTCTCCGGCGCTTCTCCACAGACCAGCTGCTGGGCCGGCAGCTCTCTCTGGACAGTGCCCTGGCCCACCACCTCCACCAGTGCTCCTACCACCTGCGCCTCTTCCGCAACTGGTTAATCTCCGGCCAGGACACCCTAGATTGCCTCTACGGTCAGCCCTGCAGACCTGCACCCCTTGCCACTTCCCCCACCTCCCTCCTCTTTGCCCCCATCTCTGTGGGGGGGGCACGTACTGCCTTTGCTGGATTGGCTTTGCGTAGTGCTGTCCTTCTGCATGCCTGCCTGTGCCCTCAAGATAGCCCGTTGGTGAAACTAAGTCATTCATTTAGTTTCGTGTAATCTGGCCATCTTTGTCTATGAATTTTTCTATTTTTTTAAAGAAAAAATTGTCCGTTGAGCCTCTTAGAGGGTCTTTGATTCCGTGTGTCTGGTTGCTTTTTGTCAGCAAGTATGTAAGTTGGCAGTTGCATGCTGGGTAATACCAGTATCTGTGCCACCTAGACTCTAATGCTGTTAGGTTGCTGTTTGCGAGGCAGAGCTTGTAGGAACCACTGGTCCACATAGTATGGGTTTGCGGCTCCTTAGGCTTTAGTTTATATTCTACTTTAAACAAAATGAAAGGCAGAATGAGGCTGTGAGTTGACATGAAATCGAGGTCAGGTTGTGTAACAAACGCCAGCTTCCTAATGCACTGTGAGTGTGGAGGAAGTTCCTGTGATACTGCCGAGGAAAGCGGACTGCTTCCACAGTGTCCAGGCTTGTGGTAAAGCGGACGGAACGATCCTCTGGTTCACAGGGTCAGTGCCTGTGATTCACTAAGAGAGGAGAGTGCTGCTCTTTAATGGAAAGGTACTGATACCTTAGTTTGGGTGTAAGAGCACCTCCAACAGGATACACGGTATCTGTTGCATGTCAGGGAACAGGTGCACAGGAAGCGTAGGGGTGGCGCCCAGTAGGGACGGGGGAGTATGGTCCTCATGGAGCCAGACAGAGCTGTGCGGTAAGTGGTGGTTCTGAGCGGGTTTTGGCTCCGAGGCAGCCCAGGCATGTCAGTTACCCCCATGGCAGTCGCTCTTTGGTAACATCACCCCAAGGATCCTTCTGGATTCCATGTGGCACAGATTCATTTAGTCTTTGAACAGACGCCTGTTGAAAGACTTGCTCCGGGCGGGGGCAGCGAGCAGAGCCATGTCATGCAGGGGGTGGGAAGAAGGAACAGGGACGTATTTTATTTGGGGCAGGGGGCAAGTACTACAGACGGACAGTTTGGCATCAGCACTCGGAAACATGGAAACCAAACCAGATGATGGGTTGGGGACGCGGGTGAGTTTACCAGCATGAAACACTGAGAAGAAAAGGATTAGAACAGGGGTGCCCAATCTTATCCGCAAAGGGCCGGAGTGTATGCAGGTTTTTGGGATAACCTGTAGGTCAGCTGTTCAAACCCAGGTGTGAGGACTCTTCAGCCAATCAGTCCTCTAATTAGTGATCTAATTAGGGAGTTTCAGCGAAAACCCGCATACACACTGGCCCTTTGCGGATAAGATTAGCCACCCCTGGATTAGAAAATGTCTTATTTAATGGTTAAGAGCAAGGGCTTGCCCCCCTGAGTGAGGGGGTGTGTCAGCTGAGCTCCACCACCTGAAACCTACACTCTTTAGTCTCTTAAGTTCTTTGATTGCTCGCTCTCTCTCTCTCTCTCTCTCTCTCTCACTCTATCGCTCTCTCTCTTTCCCTCTCTCCCAGTCTTAATACCCCCTTGTGTTGCTTATTGCAGTGTCTCTGTTCTGGGTGCCTCTGACACGCTGACGGCACCAGCGACGGGAAAGCGGGAGCATGGCCCCCCTCCTGCTGCTGGCGAGTTCGTGTGTCAAACTCGTACCGAAACCCACGGCTCCTGTTCCTGCTGAGGGAGCTGATGGCACGTCGCCAGTTGTAGCTAGGGGGCCAGGGGGAGGCGCTGATGCTTTGAGGAGCCATGCGCTTGACCTTTGGCTGATGCTATCTGGGTCCTTCCACCACATGAGACAGTCGCGCTGAGGGGGCGGAGCTGAAGCTACTCGTTAATAAAGGTTCAGGCACTTCCCCCGGATGGTGCTGCTACCCTGAAGGAGACATCAAGGCTCAGGAAACCATTAAGTTTAACTGCTTAGATATATATAAGAATCGCTCCACGTGGGATGGTGAACAGAGCACGGCGATGGGAAGAAGGCGGAGGGGATTCTGGGTGTCAGTGGATGTGGGCGTAAGGAAATTGTGGGATCTGTATTGGCGCAAAGAGAACTCGCACTGGAAACAGACATTGGGTCTTTGGAAAAGCCACAGTTGCGTGTGGATATGCGGCTCTGGGCCTGATTCTGTTATGGGGTAGAGTTAAGCATTCCCAGTCCACTAGGCGTTATATCCCGGTCTTGTTAGGGACAAACCACAATGTACATTTAGGTTCCATTCTGTCTGTTACCCAGGTTGACATACCTCCTTTTTTGAAACTTGGTCCTTAACTGTGTATGTTATGCTGTGCTAGTATGCAATTTGATTATCTGGTACCTGCCTTTGTAACCACTAGCATTTGAAATTAAACCATCTTTTGTTCACAGTTCGTATGGCAAAAGCGCAAGTCTGGACGCTTAACAAATCTTACGCATGTGAGCAGTTCCTTGCCATGGACCCAGGTCTCCAGAATGGCTGGTTTCTGTTTTGAAGCTTTGGTTTGAGGCTCTGGCCCATGAGTTTGTGGATGTGGGCTTGGAAGAGATGCCCGTGATGGCGTGTTCAACGCACGCCTTCGGGTATCGGAACATGCCGGTTTGCTGTGTTTCTGCTTGTGGGTAACATCCGTATGAGGATGTGGATGTTGAGTGAGAGAGAGAGACTGTGTGTGTGAGGGGGGGGGTTGCATGCATGTGGATTTAGAGGTGCCATGTCTGTTAAGGGGCCGTGCTGATGGACGTGCAGACTGATGGCTCCTGGGACTGTGGCCTTGCTTCCCTTCCACAGGCTTTGAGGGATGTTCCATGGTGCCATCTATCTACCCACTGGAGACATTGCACAACTCGCTCTCGCTGAAACAGGTGGACCAGTTCCTGACGGCAGTGTGTGAGAGCGGCGGGGAATCCCAGTCCAGGACCACCAGAGGTAGGTGGTCCGGCCGCCCATAAACATGCCAACTGGCACTCGCACGACAGTGTCTTCACTGATTGAAGGCAGCTGGACTTTCTGTCAGCCCTTCTGCTTCACATGGGAGCTGTTCTTCCTGCCGGATGCTGAGTAGATGAATCGGTGCGAACTGTAATCACTGGTTTCTCCATGCTCTCCAGAACGTCTGCTCTC
Organism: Hippopotamyrus pictus; assembly: GCA_026781145.1. Taxonomy (NCBI): domain Eukaryota; kingdom Metazoa; phylum Chordata; class Actinopteri; order Osteoglossiformes; family Mormyridae; genus Hippopotamyrus; species Hippopotamyrus pictus. The sequence continues at coordinate 6,034,405 of JAODLC010000007.1, forward strand.
CTAGAGTAGGATGCTAATTGCAGGACACCACCATGGCATTCTAGGCATGGAGCTTCTGCTCTGTGTCTCTCCTGAAGATTCAGGATACCACTGATTTTCAGTTCCGTTGTTCCTCCCAGCTCTCTCTGCCATGTTCGACTCTCAGACTCAGCCGTCGGTGGACGCCTTCATCCCGCAGAGAGTCCTGTCGTCCTCGGCGTCATTGCGCCACCGTTCGGACCGCCCACCCTGGTGTGAGTGACCCGCTTGTGCTGAGGCAGCTGGCGGTTAAGGTCACCTGAGGCAGGACCACACAAACCTGTCTCAGACCGTCTCAATGTCAGTGACGGACCTTGTGGCTTACTCCAGGAGGACCTTAATCTCTCTTGAGTGTAGATAAGTACTGACGTCTGGCTGTGGTCACTGTGCGGCAGAAGTAGGGTTCTGTGCTCATCGGCAGCCCTCTCTGTCTCTGGGTAGCCGCTACCTCAGACGGCCTTTGACCGTGGTCATTAGATTTTCCTCATCCTTGAATGTTCGGTTTCTTTTCGGAATGTTAAAAAAAAAAAAATAGGCTAGCTGTCCATGTCATCGGTCTGTGTCTTGCTATTTTTTCCTCCTGCTGCCTGACCCACTTAAGTTCAGGTTGGGGAATGAGACGGTACACTCCAGGCTGTAATCATCGGAGTGTGTGCAGGTTGGTTTCAGTACCGGTATCCCCAAGTCGTCTAACTGGTTCTGTCCGTCGTCCGTACAGACAGCAGTGGCCCATCCAGCACCGTGTCCAGCGCAGGCCCGTCATCGCCGACCACTGCTGATACGTCCCCCCGGTTCAGCTTCAGCGACAAGACATCCCTGACTCCTCAGAGCAGTGAGGAGACACAGGGGGGGCAGCAGGGGGGCCACCTGGCTTCACCCCCCCACCTGCCCAGCAGCCCTCCCCTTGGCACAGATGAAACGGATAAACAGGAAGTGGGGGACCAGGAGACGGGCACCTCCCCCATGACAAACCACCACGGGTGCCAGGAACTGCTAGAGTCTCCAAACGAGGCAGCAGATGCCCCTTCCCCCGACTCCCCTTTGGCAGAGCTGCTCCCGGGGCACCCTGGGTCCCTCCCTGTCCTGCTGGAACTGCATGAGAGCAGCTCTGAGGCCGGTTCTAGTTCACAAACCCCCATAAGCCCGGATATGGAGGTTGGGGGCGTAGTCTTAGACACGGAGGCAGGGCCAGGGGCATGGAAAAACGGCTTGGGACCGGCTGTGGAGGTTGGTGGTGCCCAGGCTGCTGAGCCCTAGACCAGCCCCTCTCCTGCCCCTCCTGACTGACATATTGCCCACCCAGTTTCTTCAACTGCCTCCAGTCCCTTAAGCATGCTTTGCTCCACAGTGTCTTAGAAACGTTTCATTTAAACCCTGAAATGATTGCAGACGTGAATGTGGCAGGCGGGCCGCCGTGTTAGCGGGACACGATCAGTGGGTTGGGTTACCTTAATTTAGCCCATGAGGGCCCCACACCGACAGCACCTGCTGGCAAACACTGTAGCGTCGCCCCCAAGCTCCTGCAGGCCCCACCCATTAACCCCGCGTGTCCCAAACACGCCGTCTCACTCGCCCATTGGCTTCTGTTTGGCTTCAGTGACGTGGTTCTGTAACATTTCTGGACGAAATGTTTTGTTTTATATATAATTAATTATTATTTTCTTTTGGAATGGCAACAGTTGTAGTTTAACTGTGAACCAGTTTCATAAAGAGGATTTTAAGAAGGTAATCACCGGTCTGCCTTTCCTAAATACTCATCGGCCGGAAAGTGCCAGTGAGACTAACAAGCATATAGAGTCAACTGCCGTAGTCCATCTTTATATATATATATATATATGAAAATCTAAATAAAAAAAATATATATATAAAAATATAAACTGCACTTTCCTGTCAAAATCATAAAGTGTTATGTACCATTAGTATAAAGAGATCTATTTTTAATTGCAGGTGAGCTCTGTATGTTGCAAGGTGACATTTTAATGGCTGCAATAGTTTTTAATCTGCACCTCCTCGCTCACCAAGATTATATTTTTGTACCGTAACTCACGGTTTGACGTTGTGATGGCCCACCCAGGAGGGAAGCGAAATCCGTCAAATCTGCTGTCCCGCAGACGTCAGTTATCACCCTTTTTTGTTTTTTGTTT
>JAODLC010000007.1:6052418-6075921 GCA_026781145.1 Hippopotamyrus pictus
CTATAAATACCTTCATAATGCATTATAATAGTCAGCATAAGCCATTATAATGCATTATGAAGGTATTTATAGTGCATCATAGAGGAGGCATTCATAAAGTATTATAAACATGGCTCTATAGTATTAAGAACACACTTATTATAATCAATCTTACTTGATCAAGATAATAGAAGTAGAGGGAATTCGTTTTTAAACATCGAAACTGCTGATGTCGGCTTAGGGCACATAGTCACTGCATCTGGTCTCTGTTTTTCTGAATCAGTGCTCACTGCTTTTACACTGATGATTTGAAGAACTGCAGTGCAGGGGACTCTGTTACTCTGCCTGTGACTGTACTGTGCCTTATATTCAGTCTTGTTTAGGCTATTGAACTTTACCCTGAAAATGTTCCTTTGTAGTACAGAATGTTCTCCTGATTGTATCTGACCTTCTGCTGGATATTGGGTACATCCGGCATTTTTAAGATAAGATAAGACAAGAAAGGAAAGGAGAGGAAAGTCAAGGCTGTAGAAAGTCGACTTATTTTACCTGGAGATTGGACCCCCACTGGGCCTTGCCGTCAAGCAGTGCATCCAGAACCCCGCGGCTGGGCTCTCCATTGGCGGTGTCGTTGCCGCTCACCACGTAGTACGCAGCACGCACTCGCTTGAAGAACTCCTGGTCCACGTTCTTGGCACTGCAGTGATTGGGGATGTAGGCCAGGTCTACGTAGATGGGGGGTCCTGGTGGTACAACTGAACTGGACTTCTGGGAACTGGAACCTAATGGTAACACATACCATTTTTAGTCAAATAAAACGTAAACGTAAAAACACTTAGACTCATTTACACTAGAGACATTTAGTCCTACAGTGAATAATCAATTTGCTCACACCTATGCTGCTCTTGATGCCATTAACAAGTCCTTTTCCTGGGTTCTGGCTGGACTTGGATACCTCATCTTTCTCCTCCCTGGATCCCTGTCCATCAGACATCCTTGACAATTTAGATGTCTTTTCTGCCTCCTTTTTCAGAGAAGCCCGAGGTGAGGAGCCCTTGGATGCCTGTTTGACAGGGATGGGAGATTTCTTACCTCTGGTGTCGGTTTTGCGAGCGGGGGAGGATGATTTGGGCTTGTTCAGTGACTTCCGCACGACTTTGTTAGTCTTCCCATCCTTCTTCAGCAGTTTGTCTGTATAATTAGTGTCATTGGGCAGAACCTCTGGATCAACCATGCACACGTCTGGGTGAGGAGGATGAGGGAATGGGTCCTTCATTGGCGCAGGTGGAGGATCATGACTCCTTGATGATGACACGTGGTGACTGCTTCCACCAGCTATAGTAGATTTATCTACAGGCAGGTATTCAGCATCCTCGTCAGAGTCCAGGTTGCCTTCTGCTGTAATTGATGGGCACTCCTCAGTCTCAGGTGGTACATCAGAGTCAGACTGTGTAGGCAGTGATTCACTAACAGAGGTTGGAGGCGTTTCTTCTCCAGCTAGAGCAAATCCAGCAGCCATGGCACCAGGATGGTGGTGTGACCCACTGTCATCTCCAGGTTTATTATGACTGTGGTGCCGCTGCTCTTTGCGGGATCGCCTTTTGACAGAGGGCTGGTTGTCATCGCCTTCTTGTGACTGGTCACTCCCTTCATCCTCTTCTTCCTCATCGGTAGAAAGCTGGTGTGGGCTCGGATTGATGAATGATGGTGAGATTTCTCCTTTGTGGTGTTTGTACTCATAGGAAGAATATCCAGCAGATGCTGATGATGTATATGAGGAAGTTGCTTCCATGCCTACGTCAGAAGGAAGGTTGGAATCATCCCCTGCTTTTCCAAAAGCATCTGGCTGGAATGATGAATGGAAGGACTGATCAGCTGACGCCAGGGAAAGAGGACGAGCTGGGCGTTCCAGTTTCTCTTCCTCCTTGTCATCATCTTCTTGATATTGTGGAGGGAAAGCCTCTGACCATTTTCCTATTTGCTGCTCCACTTCTCCACTGCTCTGTTTCTCCTTCTCATCCTTTTTCTCTCCGTGCCCGATAGGTTTATCTTCTTTCTGCTCTGTGCTTTGTTGACCTGGTTTTTCAGTCCATTGAGAACCAGTACCTTCTACAGGGACCTCAGATGAACTTGCACTGGCCTCCAAGGGTCCATTTGCTGATGCAGACTGTGAAGCCTGCTGTGATGGAGATGTGTATGAGGTAAGCACATCAGGGAGAGTGCTAGTTATGCTTGGTTGAGTGGCCACCTGTTGCTCAAGCACAGGCTGTGTTGTTTTCTTTTCTTCAGCTGGGATGGTAGGTGAAACTCTTTGGCATTCAATTCGGCATGGTAAGGTGCTTTGTTCCATTTCACATTCATAAGTTTCCTCCTCACTGACTTCTGTCTCCTCTCTCTGTTTTTCCACAGAATCTGCTCGCTGTAATGGAGAAACATCAAACAGACTCCGGGGTGTGGGTTCCTTTGGTGGCAGTTGGGAATAAGGATCTGGCACTCTTGGACATTCAGGTGACTTAGACACATCGGTGCTTACAGGCTTGACAAAGGACTCAGCATGTTGTCCTTTGTCTGTAGTGGTACCTTTCAGTGCTTGGTGGTCTTTAGCTTCTTCGCATGGAGCAGATGAAAGAGGTGGGAAAGATTTGACCTCCTCAAAAGGACTCAGTGGAGAAAACCTTGTAAGACTGGAGGCTGATTCTGCAGTTGTTGTAGCAGGAGTCAGCTTGTCAGAAACCTCTAGGTATTCATCTTTTATCGGTCCACCAGAACTCGAGAAAGGAGAATCCATCACAAGGCATTGCTCGTCCTTAAAAGATGAATACTCAAAACATGTGTTATCCACATCAGGTTTAAAGATTGTCTCTGAGGTGGTGGCTGTTGTCTCCAGCTCCTCTCCAGATTGCCGGCTGGCTGAGAGAGATGCAGAGGCAGAGGAAGGATGACTATATGATGAGGAAGAAGAATATGCAGTGGCAGAAGTTGTAGCATAAGTAAAAGCAAGAGAAGCTGAATCCCCAGATGTTTTACTTAAAATATCAGGGGCTGTCTGCTTCTCAACCTCATCTTTTTCTCCATAACCATATTTATCTTCCCTTGGTTTACTTACAGAGAACTGTAAATGATCAAGAGTTTCATGATCCTGTTCTTTCCTCAGCAACTGGCTAGTTATAGTAGAGTCTTTAGAGTCCTTAGGGTCAGGATGCTCAAATTCATAGGATAACTCTTTAGATTCTGTTGTTCCAATTTCAGTGTAGTAGCCAGATAATGAGGAAGTAGTGTCACTCAAGGTCTTTTTAAGAACATCCTCAGCCCCTGTCTTTTGGATACTACTGCTAACAGGGGTTTCAAAGGGTTCTGGTTTTATGCTTGTAGTAGGGATATTTTCCTTTACTTTTTCATCTTCCTTTAAAATTCCAGTCAGCTGGACTTTTGAGCTTACTGCATCATCAAATGTGCTTCTGAATTCTTTTTCAGATTCCTCTTTGGCTCCTTTCTCAACATCTGAATCACTGACACCCTTCTCCACCCCAAGCTGATCTTGCTCATCATCATCCTCATCTTCCATTTTCAACCTCATACTGTCTTTCTCTGAAACTTCATCCTTCTCATAATACATCATAGATTTAGATGCAACAGTGCTGGTTTTCACAGAATACTCTGATGCCATAATGTTGTCATCTATGTGAGGCTCTGGAGATTCAGGTGACTCAGGATGGAATGCACCAAGTTGGCTGTCTTTACTCTCAGACTTAGCTTGAGGGGACAGATCTTTCTTATCTATCAAGTGACTGGAGTCTTGTTCCTCAGCCATGGAGAGTTTCCCTTTCTCTTTCTCTGCTGAATCTTTATCTTTCACCTCTTCTACTATGGTTTTTTTTTCAGGAACATCATCGTGTGTTGTAAGAGTGGAAGTTGGCCCCTCTAGTTTTGATTGACTCCATGTTAATGAAGATGACTCTTCAGTAAATGTGCTTAAATTGTATTTGTCTTCTTCCTTGGCCTTAACCTCTGTTGTCACAGGAAGAGATGAGAGTGTGCTCTTTTCTTCAGTTTTCTCAATATTTGTTTCCATGTTCAAATTATCAAGGTAGTCATCTGGCTCATAGGTGGAAAGACATGAATATGGTTCTTTTTCCAGAGCTGATTTCTTTTCATAAATCTCAGTGTAAGTAAAGGTTTTTCCACTCACAAAAGGTGTGTCTTGCCTCACTTCCCTTCTATGCTCTTCTTGTTGGCCTTTTTCACGGTCTTCATGGTCTGGAAACACACCGAGACTGAAATGAACACTTTTTTCAGTCTCTGTCAAAGTTTCTGTGTGGTAATCAACTCTGCTGAATGATACTGCTTCTTCTTTATGATGTTCCTCTGTAGAGAAAGCTGCTTCGTCTTCAAACCTTTCACCAACTGATGAATGCATGGCTGCCTTATTGTCATCTGTAGCCACATCTTCTAGTTTTTCAGATCTCTGTAGTGTCTCAGTTACATCCCATTTATCATCTATTGGTATTTCCTTTTCCTCAGGACTATATTTTGATGCAACAGGTTTCTCTGTTTCTTCTGCATCTTCCTTGTCTGAAAATGACTTTTCTACCACATCCTTTTCCAGAAGAAAATATGAAGAAGGTGAAACTATGCTGGGGAAAGCTAGTTCTTGCTCTTTCTCCATTTCCTGCTTTGCCTCTTTTCCAGGCTTCTCCTCTTCTTTGGAAGCCAATCCTCCCATTTCATTAGAGTAATAATCTTCATCTTTTTTTGTAATCACTGAGGGCATCAAAATTTCTGGTTGTGAGGACTCCTCAGCACTACCTTGACTGTCGGTGCTAGAAAGTATTGAGCACATCGATGTGTTTTCAATAGTGGTCGGGTAAGAAGTAGGTTCAGTCTTCATAGCAGAGCCACTGGTAGTAGTAGTATCTGCAGAGGAGATTGTTGTGCTGCTCATTTTCATTGGGGATGAGCCTTCCTCCTCTGGTTCAGGTGAGACTGCATGCAAATGTCTTCCTTGATCTTTGGCAACAGTTTGAGGTAAGATCTCGACCTCTTCTTTTGGCAGTACAACAGAAGAAAGTGTGGATGCATAGCTTTCTTTTGACTGGTTAATGGTCTCACCTATATCTGGCTGTAGGTCTTGAGACGTGTAATCTAATTTGATTGGCTCTACTGATAAAGGTCTAGATCCTGCTCCACCCATACAAACAGCATCCCCTTCGTCATCTTCTTCATCTGAGTCCTGAACATCAGACTTGATTTCTTGGTGTAAATAAGAGGCCTCAGGCACTTTAACCCCCATTCTCTGTGTGGTTTGCAGGTAGGTAGTCTCTAAGCTCTGCGTCTGTTCGTCTCTTTTCACTTCTTCCTTTACCTTCTCTGTACTGAGCAAGTCATCTTCACAAGTATCATCATCATCTAAGAACCGACTTTCCTTTTCCTCAACATATTTTTTGTGGCTTGCTCTAAAATCACTCTTCCCGTCGTCTTCCTCTTCTGAGTCATCATATACTACCTTTTCTAAAGAAATATTTAATGTTTGAAAATCCTTCTCATTTTCTTTTTTTGTTAGAGATGGTTCTATTGGATAGTCCCCCTCAAAAGAAGTTGGCTTGGCCTCCTCTTGAAGAAACTGTCCTTTATCAGGGAAAATCTCATCTTTCTTTTGCGTTGATGTTATAATGCCTTGGGTATCTTTTTCTAAAAACAGAAATTTGTCAGCATCTGGAATTGCAAATGCTTCAAATTTGTCACCTTTACTGAAATGTAGTTCTGCAATATCCTTTATATCTTCTACTTTCAAAGCTGGCTGTTGAATTTCAGAAGTTTCATTATTTTCTTCCACAGGTGACTGATGAAAAGGAGTATGGCCTGCACTAGTTGGCCCAGACTGTGAGGTCATCTTCACAGTGATGTCATCTGGACTAAAACATCTCTCTTCACTTTCTGCACTGGACTCCATTGCTAAAGCACTTGAAAAAGAAGGTGGTGGTGAGGGAGATTTTTTAGTAACTCCAAATAAGATTTCCTCTTTGGTGACAGAATCCTTCTTCTCATCCATAACTGGGGGATACACTAATTCCATATCCCCAACAGTTTCTGAGGTGGCCACTGACATGGACAAAGGGAGCTTCTCAAAGTCTTTGTCTTGAAACAACCCATAGCTTTCTTGAAGTTTGCCTAGTGGAATGTCAACGTTAGGTGTTTGGTCTTCATCTTCTTCTTCCTCTTCTTCTTCCTCATCATGAACCTGTACAGTCTTTATCCCAGCTTCAACTTCCAACAGATGTAGCTGATACTCCTCAGAAGGGGGTGACTTGAAGTACTTGTCCTCTTCTAAAGAGGAAGTAGGTGAAATGGTCCCAGCAGAGTGTACATATTCTTTTCCCTGTGTGGCCTCAGTTCTTGCAGATGATGGAATGCTGTTGACAGTATCAAGAAGCAAGGAGCTTTTTCCAGTTTCTTCAGTCTGAGCAGCTGTCACCGATGCTATGGACTGATCTTCAGCAACAGAAGTGGCAAAAGAGGACAATTTATCACATTCAGTAATTGACGTAGCAGAGGAGATGTGCTCCTCTTCTGCTAAAGGTGCTGCAATGACGTTGGTGGAGAACACAGCTAGGGCAGGGTCCTGACCTTCTATAAATCCCTTTGTTGTTAGATCTGACACATCATGAATGGCAGCACCTTTCATCTCCCTCATGCCATGAATGGCATCAAAGGAGCCCGTTTCATCAGGGACAGAAATGTCATAGGCACCAACCTCATAGCGGAGGTGTGGAATCCTGTCCTCAGTCTCTTCATGAATTTCTTCATCAGAAATGGTCTGTTCAGTTTCTGAATAACCAGGAATAGTCTCATCCTGAATATAGGAAACGTGTTCTGCTGCAGTGGCACCCTGTGCTGTTGCTGTAACAGCAGTGGTAGGAGGCCCAACATTAGACACATGAGCGTCTACGTCCTCTTCTCCTTTGTCCTGTGATGTCTCTTTTGGTGTCACAGTGTCCCACTTCTCAAGCTTTTCTTCTTGGCTCTCCTCAGTTTTAACTTTCAACTCTTCCTCACCTGTTATGTGTACATCTTCTGCTTCCTCCAGTTCTGCCTTTTCTATCACATCTCCGTCATCTTCCTCATCTTCCTCGGGTTCAATCTTTGTGAGCTGCTCTTTTATTTCAGTCTTTATTGCATATTTTTCACACTTCTCCATCTCCTCTTCTTCATGCTTCCTGTCTACTGCCTCCGTTTCCTTCTCCTCCTTCCATTTTCCTTCATCTTCCTCCTCCCCCATTCCCATATCCTCTTCTTCTTCCACAATTTTCTTCTCAACTTTTTTCTCTACCTTTTCATCTTCTTCCTCATCTTCTTCCTCCATAGCTGCACCTTCATCCTCATATTTATCTCCAGCTTTTTCTACTGATTCAGCTTTTTCTTGTGTCAGCTTCTTTTCTTCCCGAGGAGATTCAGTCTCAGCATCTGTAGTCATTATCCCTTCATCTGGAGACTCCAACACTGGAAGTTTTGCATCAGTCAAAGCTTCGGAACTGATCTTTTCCTCAGCTTCTTCCTCTGGGAGAGGGCTTTCAATGGCAGTATCGCCTGCAGAAGGCTCTGGAACTAGGAGTGCATCTTTTGCAGGCTCTGCTTCCAGACTGGAAACCTCATCTTTTTTGAGTTCTTCAAAATCCTTAGTAAGGTCTTCTGGTGTGGAAACCCTAGACTTTTCATCCACTGTTACCTGCTCTTCAGGTTCGGGCTGGATGTCCTTAGTTTCTGGTACTGATGTGGGAATTTGTTCAGCTACATGTTCCTTGGCATCTTTAATTTTGTTTTTGTCTGTCTTAGGTTTGACATGCACCTTGGCCTTGTGCAGGGTCTTCCTGACCTCAGGGGTAAAGGGCTTCAGATCGGGTTTAGTGATCTTTCTTAATTCTGGTTTAGTGGCCTCTTTCTTTTTGTCCTCCTTCAATTTTGCTTCTTTTTTCTCATCTTTTTTAGCGACATCATCTTTTTTTATTTCACGCTTTTCCTTTTTCAACTCCTTCTTCTCTTTATCCTTTTTCTCATCCATCTTGGATGCCTTTTCTTTGATATTTTTCTTGATTGACTTTTCTTTTGATAATTTCTTCTTCTCCTGTTTTATTGTGTCCATTGTTTCCGATTTGGCCTTGAGCGGCTTGATGGGTTTGTCACTCTCTTTGATTTTTTTGTCCACTTTCTTTTCAATCTTGTTCTCCTTTACAGAGTCACTTTTTGTTTCTGCGATTGAAACCTCTTCTTGTCCGTCTGTATCTTTCTTCTCAAGTTTTACCGCCGCCTGTATCTTGGAAGCAGATTTAAGACTTTCTTTGCTGTCAGTCCTCTGCTTCATTTTCGTTTGTTTCATTAGAGGAGGAGGGCTACCGGAGGATATGTCCTTCTGAGTAGCCACTGGATATCGCAAGAACTCCAGGTGCTTTAACCTTTCAAGGCCTTCTAAGATTTTGTTCTGCGGTGCATTTCCAGGAAACAAAACTCTAACGATCTTCTCTGTGGGGCTAGCCGGGAGCCATACCACGAGAGCGGTAACAGATGTCAGATAAGGAACTGATATTTCTCCCTCTTTTCCACTGGGCAGGACAATTCCAGTTTTAGCCTTGCTGTTCCCTGCCCACTTCTGCATGAGGAATTGCATTTCCTTGCTGTCCTTCACAGGATTCAGAACATACATGTCAAGCCTGCCAACACCCATCTTGTGGAAAAGTGTGATAGGCTCAATGGTGTTGCTGACCACTCTGAAGAGAGGCTCAGGCTTGATCCCGAGCTTGCTAAGGTACTGTAAGGTCAAAGAGGCTTCCTCAATACTCCGTTTCACCTTCAATGTTGATTCAGGCATTCGAAGTTTATCGGGGACATTAAAGAACACCACACCAAGTTCTGGTGAAATCAGGTTCTTCATCCAGTCGCTGTAGGTGGTAGACCCCTGTGACTGCTCCTCATCTTGTTCGGCAATCTTTCTCTGAAGGAGTCCATTGACACCCGGGAGATTATCGGCTCCAATGTGAGTAATGAGAATGGAATCAATACGGTCCAGATGCCTGACAAGCTTCCAGAAGCAAGATCTTCGTTCGGAGCCTCCATCTACCAGGATGTTAAAGCCATTAACTGCAAACAAGGCAGAGTCTCCTCTCCCACCAGGGAAAATATAGCAGCAGGGCTTAGATAGCTTCAGGAAGCCTCCAGAGGTCGGTGGCTCCAAGAGGTCGAAAGGCGATGGAACGTCCACTGTCTCGGAGACGTACTCCGTGAATTCTGTGACTCCGTCCATTTTGGGCAGCACAGGGTCAGGATTCAGTCTGTAATCCAGGGACTCCCGGAAGTGCTGCTGCCTCAGGGAGCTCCAGCCCACCTCCCCCTGGCAGAACACAGTGAGCCTAGCCCGGTGCTCAGGGGATGCTTTTCTTAGCAGACCACCAACCTACACAAGGGAAATGAAGGACAGCTTGGAGAATCAGTCCAAACAGAATAAGGGATAATGCTTTAAATTAACTGCACCTTCATGATGCCTTTATAATGCATTCATAGAACATTCATAAGCAGCATGTAAGTATATTCTAACATCCTAACATACCTTAATATACATTAATACAGTGTTTCTCAAACCAGTTCTCAGGGACCCCCAGATGGTCAAGTTTTTGTTCCCTCCCAACTCCCAGGGAATTGGGGGTCCCCACAGACTGCTTTGAGAAACACTGCATTAATAACAAACGTTATATGCTCATACTGTTTGTTATTCTCATATAATGTTTGTTATTAAGAACATAGGAACATAAGAAATTTACAAATGAGAGGAGGCCATTCGGTCCATCAAGCTCCTTTGGGGAAAACTTAACTAAAACCTCAGAGTTGTTAAAATCTTATCTAGCTCCTATTTAAAGGAGCCCAGGGTTTTTAGCTTCCGCTACACTAGCAGGAAGACTATTCCATACTCTAACTACAAACTGTGTAAAGAAGTGCTCCTCAAATTTGTTTTAAAATGTTCTCCCACTAATTTCCACTTATGGCCACGAGTTATAGTATTTAAACTAATATTAAAGTAGCCATTTGGCTGAACAGCATCCAGACCCGTTAGAATCTTATAGACCTGGATCATGTCCCCCCTTAATCTCCTTTGCTCAAGGCTAAACAGATTCAGCTCAGCTAACCTGCTTGATGTATACTAAGCTGTTAAAATATTTTACGATGTTAAGGTATACTTACACGCTGCTTATGAACGTTCTATGAATGGCTTATGAATGCATTATGAAGGTGCAGTTAATGTAAAGTGTTACCAAATAATGGTAGCCACCCAGGTCCATTTCACAAATCACAATTCTAACAAATTCTCAGAAGTTTACAGTTTAAATGCAAGAGGTATATTAAATGTAAGACGAAGTATGTAAAGCCAAAAGCCAAAAATGCTGAACTTTAATATTCTGCGCTATGGAATTAAACACAGCTGTGGCTTTCTGCTCACCTCAGGATCAGCAAAGATGTCTGCAAAATTTCTAAAAGTAAACGGGCCACTTTGCAGCAGGAGGTCTCCACCCTGTTCTGAGCTTTGGCCACTCAGGACGAGCAGCTTGTGTGCTGCTTGGTCACCGATCAGAGAGTGTATCTGTGAACATGGGACAGAAGGATCACATGACACAAGCGTATGATGTTGAATGTGTTACACATGGCTCAGCAGCGGGGCTAAATTTTCTAAATGAATGCAATATTAGGCAGTGAGATGTTGATGTTATTCAGCATTTTTGCTGTTTAAAAAAACACTATGATATAGCTAATTGATATAATGCAGGCTGTTTGGCGTTATTCACTGTATGCCGTACTTCAGAAGTGAGGGAATCTTCTGCTGGATTCACTAAAACCACCGTTTCGAGGACATCACTTTTGTGCTGCAGAGTTCTTTGTCCTGCAAGAGATAAACAGTGGAGAAGATATTTTTCAGCTTGAACCTTCTGATAATATGTGTACAGAGTCTAACTTGGAGAAGATATGGAGTCCATTTCTCATGAGCTCAGTAAGACGTCTCTTTTAAGACACCACAGACCAGCAAGACCATGACTTCAAATGCAGGAGAACTGTAACAGGAAGTGAATCAGAAATGTGTGTTATCTGTGGACAAGATTTTCCAGCTATAGAGCAGGAAATCAGCCTTACACATACATGCTATTGGTGTATGCATTATAGTTTTGCCTGGTGGTTTAAATCAGTCCTCAGACCTTTTTTCTAAGTGCAACAGCACCAGTAAAATTCCTTCTAACAGGCTTTCAGAGGCCTCCTGAAGTAGTCTGCTGCCACAGATCTCATTAAATCTTCTTAGCAGATGGATGGAAACCGTCCATGTTAAGCGTTTCGCTCTTGCCAGAAAGCATAAAACATACCAGAAGACCAAAAACAAAACACTAATCAGAGCAAAAAGGGTAACATAAAGCAATGAGAGAATAAAACTATTGAGACGGAACTGTAGGAAAGTTATCATTTTCTGCAATGTCTTTCTGTATATAACTGTAGTTATGTAAACCCTTTAAATAAGTATAATTTAATGCCCTTTAAAGGTCATCCTGAATGGAGGTAATTGTTTGTGTGTGTCAGCAATGATCATTCACTGTGTGAAAATATGGACTTTGCACGTTTTGTTTGACCACCAGTGCATTTTCTAAAAATATCCATATTTGACAACGCTGATTGTGTTATAATTTATTATTTATGCTCATTTTGCTGCAGACCAAAGACAGAGGTGTATCTCACCATATGACTCTCTCGGTATTTGCCAGCGACCTTGATTAGTCTGTGATTAAGCAGGTAGGCAGCACTGGAGCGTTGGAGAGCCAAAAGGACCCTAATGCTGAGCTATGAGAATATTCTTCTTAAATCTTACTCAGGTATATATAAAATGTATAAAAATGAAATATTTAAAAATGTGTTTATAAATTCAGCAATCATTTGTTTCATATAGACAGTATGCATGTGTGTCCCCAATCCAACTTTTCTGGGGCTCTAAAGTTAAAACTATACTGTTTTATCTGAGGAATATTCCTGTGGAATGCACTGAAGTACTGTACCTACAGATATATGAACATATTAGCTGAATTTTCTTTGTCTTTAATTCATTTCACCTAAGAGAAGAAAGATCACAATCACAGAAACTAAGGCAAAAGAAAGCAGATTCTTTTCTCCTCTGCATACCTGAGTGTATATTTTGGTGTAACCCCTGTTTCATAATCTGCATTACGAAACAAGTGAACTTACTAAAACTGTGCGTGAAATAGGAAAAAAAATCAAGGCACATGAACGATATGTTTATTCTCTCACCAAGATGTTAAAAATCAGATCGTTAAAGCCATCTCGTCTGCAAAATCCTAAAATAATTGCTGTTATTCATTTCTAATCCACCCAGCAAAGAAAGACGCTGTCATTTTGTCAGACTGTTTCGGAAAATCTCAGTACAAAGTGAGTCTGAGAAACAAATGCAGGGAGTCAATCAGAACCATTGAACCAGCCCCCGCTGTCATTCCATCGCTAATCTAGATGGTACCCTCTCTGTGAAACCTCTCCGGGGTTGGGTTCCGCTTATATTCTTGCCTTTGGCAGGCAGATTACAGAACGTGGGCCAGATAATCCTAGCAGCAGAGCCACATGCGTGTTCCACCCGAGGCCTTGGCCAGCAAATGCAGCTTTTCCATTGGCCGTTGCCATAGGAACGCCATGCCGGCAGTCGCCGCCAGCTCCGTTACACTGACCCAGTCTTTTTTTTTTTTTTTCCGCTGCGAGACGCATTGCAGCATTTCTCTGCGAGGGGGAAAGGAATGTGCCTTGCTGCAGCGTCGCATAGAACGGGACCCAGTGAGGAAGTGACTTTTAGGTGCTTAATCAGACAAACTATATTTAACTGGAAACACTCGTGGGCTATGTTTAACTCTAAAAATCAGAGCGGTTCACTCCGCGGGGAGCGGGCCATTTTCTCTGCAGCCTGCTGGGTATTCGGGCAATCAGGGGCTCGTACAATGTGTTAAGGGAGAACGAGAGTAGGGAGGCTAGGCCTGAGATTGTTTGGCAAAGCTGACAGAACTTTGGGTTTTACCCAGACGACCGACTCCGGTTACCCAGCTGCTGGACAGGCCAGACAGTGGGGAACAGGGTTACCTTCCAATTCACAGTGACAGCACTATTCCATACTCCAAAAGAGTATACTCCAGTGCTACTCCAAAGCAGCCAGATAAACAGTCATCAGTAGTGTGGTGTGTTTTCCACAGTCATGAACCAGACTAGAGGCTCACTGTGCCAGTGGGCCCATAACAGCCCTTCGGTACTGACTCCAGAGGCTGTTGCAGCAAGTTGCATCATCTCGTCACATCTCATCCCGTCCCGTCAGCGTAGAAGGGAAGACGGCAGCACCAATCAGAGGGTGTTTTCCCAGAATGTTCTGCCACATTTGTGCCAGGAAATCCTACTGACCTGTGCCAAACACATACCTACAGACCCACAGATTGTTACTTAAGTTTCTGAACTCTTACTTGTTTTACTTTTTGGTACTTCACAAGAAACAATTATTTTTCCCCACTTTGGCGAACAGATCTATGTAGTCTCTTCTGTGAAATGGCCTGGTGTGCCACTTGCTGAATGAGCCCAGTTCACAAGAACCATGACTGTACTTTCTAAGGGAGTAAGAGAACCAAACTACTCCCACTGTGGTTCTGATACCCATTCCCCAGAAAGAGGAAGCGCATCTTTGTCAACAAAACAGGTGGAGCATAAATCACTGCCTCCATAACAGAGCTGTTGTCACCCTCTCAGTCATAGACAGCAGCCATTCTTTAAACGCATTACATAAGACAAAGACTGACCTTAAACCACCAGCCAATGGCATTAAAATTTAACACTAAGAATTCTCAATAGTCACTGTTATTGTTATAAAATTGTTGTAAAATTGTTGGACAGGACATTACATCAGATCATGATGGATGTTTCATGCCTATGCCACTACTTGTGACAGATTTAGCCCGCCACCCCCCAAAGCAGGAATTATTCTATGGGACTGGAGAAAGACTGCGGACGGGGGACTGAAGCTAGCCTCATTGGCTTCAGAAGACACAAGCTGTAGGCTTCATACCACGGGAGGAAATAGTAGCCTAATTAAAGCCCTACTGAAGCCTCGGGGTTCTAGACCCAGCCCAGACACCCCAAAACTCCTTATAGTCGTGCGGGACACTCCCCTCTACACTCCGGAATTCTCCCATGATGCCATTCTCCTGTGTATCTTGCATCAACAGTGAGCCACTTACTTTTGTGAGTTCAGGCAAAGCAAAAAAGCACAAACTCCTTGGTAACAAAACCAAAGACATATATTTAAGTCTAATCTGCTATTAGTAAAACTTATCTGCAGATCACAGTGTCTCCTTGTGTACGTCAAGACACATTCCAGCTTTTACTCTACCCTGGTATAAAAAGAAACCAAACAAAATTTTGGAAAGAAAATGTTACACTTAAAACCCTAATCTTAAAACCCTTAAAGCCCCAACAGTGAAGGCAGACCACTAGGTTGACTCTGTACTTGACATTCTTAATCAGTCCACCATTTTCACAGAGGTTCAGTGTAATGCCACCTTCTGCACCACCCATAATATTAACTGTTCATTTAAAAAGACAATTCCTTTGTCTCAATGGCCAGTGAATGCTATTATGAAGGAGGACCCCGGCGGTTTCAGAACCCTGGACAGTACTTCTGTCCGCACTGCATAGATTGGCAGCAGAGGTGGGTAGTTCAAGTCCAGAGAGTAAAAGTCCAGGCCAAGAATTTATTTCAACCAACCAGTTGAGTACTCTGTGAGTATGACTCTTTATACTCTACTGGTAAGTTTAAACAGAATCTTGATCTGGATTTTTACTTTCTGGCTCTGAATTACCCATCTCTGATTGGCAGCCATTTAAAGTGTCAGATGACATGTATTGGACACATTCCTGCAGTTGGTGCCTAAGCAGGCATGTGCAGTTTCACAAAACAAACATGGCAACATTTGCAAATTACAACACAAAACCTCTAACCCTAACTCTTTTTGACCCCAGTCGCTTCCCCTCCCTCTGGCTCCTGAGCATTACTGCTAGTCTGTACCTCACCTGCATCAGCACTCCAGCAATGTGGTGAAGAAGGTGAACTTTAGTCCTCAGTTACAATTCACCTCAAGGATATCAGTGCAGGTATCTAGGGCTTCTGTGACAGAGCTATAAAAAGTAGGCCTATATGTTCTCGCAGGAAACACCTCTAAATTGGTGTGGACTTTTTTTCCCCGAGAACTACCAAGAAGAAGGCATTAAATCACACCCACCAAATATGTTTCATTTTCAATTAGCTGTTCACGCATCGCCCATCATCTGATTTAGAGCATTCTGATGATGGTAATTAATGAAACCCCCCCGGCTGCAAGCAGCCGGCTTTGAAGACTCTCTTACACGAGTGCTGTGTGGAACAGTCGCCGACGCCTGTAATCCCTTTAATGAGCTGTGCCAGCCAGCCCCACTCCCAGCACCTGGATGTGTGTCGTCCAGCCGCTGCCACTTTACACTGTTGGTCTGCTCCACACTGCCCCAGCCTGAGGCTCCTCTCTGCAGTTGGAACTAACCACAACTGTAAGGTCAGCGCTCATTCACTCAGAACCGCATGTTCTCTCTGCTGGGGATGCTCTGTAAACAAACCTGCCAGGTCTAGGATTTTAAACACACCACGGATCCACAAACAGGCACAACCTGATGACCATCGAGATGCAGAACAATCCTATGGTTCTACAGAAAATAACAATTAGAAACCAGCTTTTGGTTTAACATAAAATATGTGTGACATTTTCTGTGCCTGACTGTTGAAACCTGCTCTTTGGGTGTAACATTTGATCTCACATTATAGCAAATAAATCAGTAGCAAATAAAATTTAGCACGGCCCACAAACGAGTACCATGCCATCTGATATCCTGAAGAAAAAAACAGCTGTAATTAAAAGTCATCCAAGGATGAATTGGCTGTGGTCACGCCCCCTCATAAGGTGGGTATAAATAACCTTGCAGCATCAGCAATGTGCAGGGATCCACACCGCAGGATGAATCAGCCGTGTCAAAGGTCATGTTACCATCAGTCGTCCTTAAGCTACAGGAACCGAAGGTGCTGCCAAAGCTATGGCAACTTCCAGAAGCTCGTCCTGGAAACGCACAGCAACCTCTCCTGATTTTCATGGGGGTGCCTTTTCAAGAACCCAAGAAAACATGAGGGCAGCCCAAGACCTGCAGGGGTCAACCATGGGAGGGGGGGAGTGACGGAATCTTCTGGAGCCTCAACAGCTCCCTTTCATTCAAACAGCCATTTTCTGTGCCTGCCCACCCACTGTGGCACTGAACAACAACTCTCACTACTTTAACTTCAACATCCCCCCCTCCACCACAAAAAATAATCTAAATAAATAAAAAGAGGCTACATTACAGCACTGTGCTGAACATCCACCAGTGAGCTGTTTGGCACAGGGCCAGGCCCCTCTGGGAGGGGGGCCGAATAAAAGTGAAAGAAACAGAGGGCCCAGAAACACAACATACAGGTCGGAGGACCGTGACTAGTGTCTGTAGGTCCAAAACCCAGGAAGAAACCTGCTTTTGTCCATTTGATTGACGCAGCCTGAATTAATGTAATAAATACGGATGTGTGTAGATGAATGGAGTCGGTCGGTTTGGGCACAGAGCCAGCCCGGGGAAATAAATAATGTTATGTAATGAAGGGATAGTGTGAGAGAGAAGGTGAGATCAGCGGCAGTGGGTGGGGGGACAAGCCAAGGGTGACTCTCGCTCACAGCAGTCTGCAAAAGGGGGCCTCCTCTACCCTTTGTCTGTTCCTCTGGCGGCTCCATGGCGACGCACTGCTCGGAGGAACGAACAGCGCCAATGGTGAGGTCAGCGCATTTGGCGAGGGTGCCCACTGCTCTGTGAGGGGTCCAAGTAAGGGGGGGATGTCTCACTGGAGTGGGAGGGGGGGGATTAGCTATTAAACTAATGGGGAATCATCCTGCATCCACCACGATTTTATATTAGCATTACCGTGGTCCATTATCAGTTCACTTAAAATCTAATGAGATGTGAAATGTGCTAACGGGTCCTGTGTCCCCCCTCCCCAATGCAGCCAGATATAGCAGCTGCCCCCCCGACTCACAAACACAGCAGGGGAGGCGACACAGGGTGGGCATGGGGATGGGGAGACATCCAGAGCTGAAGTAGCTCATCCCCAGAGGTCAGATAGCTCATCTGTAGGTGGGGGGTGTTGTCATGGAAACAACATGGCTGCAATACCATCAATCGGGGCTGAGAAGTCATTCATAAGAGAGTCATCGTCCCATCCCAACCGACCAAAAAGAAAAGTGCAGCGTTTCTGTTGACATGATCCGAAACCAAACACAGTAAGGATCTCACCCTAACGAGTCCTGGTGCTAGTTAACGCTAATGCTCAACTATCAGCCTTTACCATTCACCTACTAAAAGAAGTCAGACCTAATGCTAAATGTGTTCCATTTACCTCAGTGGTTGTAACTGGAAATGACGTCACACATGAGTTTCATTCCAGTACAGCAAGTACAGCAGGGACCAAATAGCAAGATTTCATGCTTAGTTGGATAACTAGTGGTGTTTAAGGTATCCCAGTTTAAATGGCCTTAATTTTCATCCATTTAGATTTAGCCCAGGCTACCTTAAATCCGACAAGTTATCCAGCTAAGCAAGTAATCCTGCCCCAGTTCTAGCCCAGTTAATTGTTAGCCATTGTTAGCAATAACAACATCGCAGCAACACATCCACAGACAGTGGTTGGACAGTCCTGTGTGTATAACTGATTTAATGAGTAACAAATACAACTACAGTGCTAATAAATAGTGTAAAACTACAGCTTTAACTTGTTGGATAAAGGGGGCAGCCATCTTGAATTCTGAGCTCGGGGGTGAATTGGTTTCTCGGAGTTCAAGAGTCAGAATCCCTGCTTCAGGGGGCAATACAGTTCAAATTTCCGACTAGGACCTTGGAATTTCCGAGTTCAAATGGAATGCAACATAAATATGGTAAAAATACTATACAAAGGATGTGCCATGTCAAGATTCATCCTGGGATGTCAACGCAGGCCAAAAAAATAAACAAAGCATATTGATGAAAGGAAACCATTAACGTTTCCGGCTTATCTGTGGGCGAGTCCTTTGGAAAATATATCCCAAGAACCAAAAAAAACAAAAGCAAATCCAGAAAAGGGCTTTCGACAATGAAGGCCAAAGGTGGATTTGCGCACTGGCGGCCAGCAGGCCCACGGGAGCTCAGCAGTTGCCGGGCAACGCTGCTTTAGCTGAAAGTACCAAATGCAAAAAAAAATAAAGTTCTCAATTTCCTCATGACAATCTGGGCTCATTTAAAAACTGCCATAAATCTTAGTACTGGGAATAGTACAGAAAATTCCACCTAAATATGGCTGAAAACAAATGTTAGCAGAGTGTGAGGAGCACATCGTGTGCCTGCACAGAATCAGTCATTCAGTACGCTCGTCCCTTCCGCTGTTTGGCACGCCGTCCTTCATTTTGTGAGTTTCAGCATGTCTGCCAATGCATGACGTCACTCCAGCCTTCCCAAAAACCCAAATACACACACAGAGTCATGCAAAATACTTTCCTCCTCGCTGTGTAAACAATTACCAACTGAGTCACAGCTAAGAAATTAGCCATACATGGCTGATCTACTGCATACTGGGTTTGTAATTATTTACTTATTTCCTATCAAAGTTTCTCATCTATAAAAATGTACTGATGGCTCAATAAATAGCATCAGCACAGAGCAGATATGTCGAAGAGTCCTTCTTAATTTTTAATCCAAAATAGAGGAACATGGAGCAACTTCCCAAAACGTTTGTTTTTTTTTCCAGATCCCCATGCCATAGCCAGATGAGTCATACCAACAGCTGACTTCTGGCTGTAGGAAACAGCAACTGGGTGTGGAGCAGAGGTGGACATTTTTGGTCCGGAAAGTAAAAATCCAGACCAAGATTTTGTTTCAACCAACCAGTTGAGTACTCTGTGACTGTGAAACTTTATACTCAACTGGCTGGTTGAAACAAAATCTTCATCTGGATTTTTATTTTCTGCACCTGAAATGTCCACTCCTCTGATTAATCAAGCCCTTCAAAAACCTGACTGAATGAATTATTCTAGGTTTAGAAATCCAGTCCCAGATAAAATGTTCTTAATCAGACCACTGAGTGACGTAAGCTGCAAATACATAAACGGTAACCCTGATGTGCTAGTATAGTAACTCGTAAATTACCATGAGTACTGCTGACACTGAGGATAACAGTAAAAATAATGAGGTTGACGGCAATTAGGTTTAAACAAAATGCAAGTTACAGGGAGAAAACTAGGAGAAAACAAAGGACCAGAGCTGAAGCGTGAGCCTTCTGATATTCATATGTGAAGGACCTGCTCAGCTAGGCACTTCACCCCTTCTGGTTGCTCACTCTCATTACGCCACAATCAAGCCCAACGCTGTCAAATTTTAAGGCTAAAAAGAAATCCCATGTGGCTTTCAGCAAGCAGCCACTGCAGTCAGTAAAAAAAAAAGATGCAACTTATATATTAAACCCTAAACTGCCATTTGGACGTCACTACCAGCTGGGAGATGGTGACCCAGGGGCTTCTGCTCAGTTCACCCCCTAAACCTGACCAGCAAGTGTAAGTGTGTGTTTGCGTTTGCGTACATGAGCATAGCTCCCCTGGAAAACACACCGTAACACGTGTGCACGTCCATTTTTATTCTTTTTCTTAACAATCACAAGTGTACAGGCAAACACCCAACCAGAAACCCCTTCTTTGTCCCCAAACTCATGGGAATAAGGTGTCTGTGATGAGTAGGCAGCATACCTTCCTTAGTACATAAGTTCCAGCTATATTTTTCGAAAGAACCTAACATTTTTTGACCAGTTAAAAACCTTTACCCATTCATTAACAAGCAACAATAGCACAAAACTTTTCAATTATTCCAGCTGAGTTTTTACATGAACTTCCACTTGTCACATTTTCCCCTGGGGTCTCTATATTGTATTTATTTTCTTTATTTTAGGTCAGCCACATTACCAACATTGATAAAATGCTTTGATAACATAATGATAATCCATTTATCATTATAGGCTTAATTGCTTAGATTTTTAACCTTTGTAGGTACAGAACATTCATCTGGTATTTCCCCCTTAGATTTCAGTGCTTTCATCCATTAATAACTTGTAACAAAAATTCTCTTATTAAATTACATCCAGCTGACGTATAGGTATAAACAGTCTAGATGGCTATTAATATTACAGACGTGTGAAACATTGGGTACGAAAAAATAAAGACATTACTCCGCAGTAAATAGCCAAAATAGTACAAATCCAAACGGTTACAATCCAGCAGTTCTGTGGAATAACCCCAAAGCGATAGGTGACACGTGCCCCGCGCTGTGTGATGGGGCACTTCCGATTCCGCCCTGCACGCGCACCTGCGACAGCGCTACCCCAACCCTCCCGAGCTATTAACGGCAGCATCCATCAAGCCATTACAGAATATAAAGTAAAAACAAAGATACAAAGATCATGATATATTTAACTGCCAGGTCTTACAGTTATGAAGTGTTCCATTAAGTATAATATAACACTTATACTCTAATATTTTTCATACCATTATTCACCCAGCCGTAATTTGACTTAAGTGATTTTTTGGAGGATTTTTTCATCAACAGATCGCAGCGTATACGAGTAAAAATACCCCAGCATCTGACACTGTAAGTCTGCCCGGATAGATAGCAGTTAATACAGCGTTTGTCAGCATGCTTCACCTGTTCGGATATGAAGCAAACCTGCGTTACTTCAGACTGACCCAGTCTGCGACTCCCTCTCTGCTCGTCCCTTTTCAGCGCTGGGACGTTTTAACGGGTCAACCAAATAGATATAGCCTTTTATTCATTTAGGACACATACTGTGTACTGTTTTTTTTTCCCACAAGAGGCTTGTCATATTAGGCAGCTTTTAAAAGAAAATTCTCTGTAATAAGAGGACGGACAATCATTTTCGCCAACAAACCTTAATATTAATTACAAATAAATTTCTTTACAGAATTTATACAGCCTATCTCTATTTCATAATATATTAGGCTATTTAATGTGGACGTAGCCTACACGCAATTAGGGTCCAAGGCATTTCTCAACAGGTATGCAGGTTGCTTTCACACGGCCCGTTCGGTCCAGTTTATGTCTCGTAGGGTGTAAAAAGTCTGCTTTTACGCATTTTGAGGTTTCCTTCACTAATCCGACAATGCAGTAAGATTTTCCTCCGTGATGCGATCGAATGTTATTTAATACTGAGCGGTTGAAGGCGCGCCTCGGTCTGCCTCCCGCAAGTCGCTGACTCATTCCGATGGGAGGACTGGGAGGAAAGCAGGACGTCATTATCCCAAACCAACAAAATTATTAAAAAAAAAAATAAAAAATACACATGATATTAGTCTGTCGGCATTTAGAATTAAATAGAAAATCATAGGTCTGCATGTATGGCTATTTGTAACGCTTGTACCGAGGTTGTCGTCATCCACCACAAGCGGGCAACAGCGAGAAACTGGTGCCGACTGGCACTTCGGCAAATGAATCATGTCAGGAACGACGGCGGAGCAGATTATTACGGCTTGACAGCACGTTTAATACTGATGCAAACAAACCAAATAATAAACTAGGAAAATAGGTATTTATACGAGTTTCTCGAGTTATAGTCCTATGAAAATACCTGTTTTAGGTCTACTTTGTTATTTAATAGCAGGCTAATATTTACAGCACCTCTGCCATTGGCCAGGCCTGGACAACGCGCTTAATGTAAAATGATGTGTCATATATAAAAGTATATAGAAATAGTTCACATGCCTAATACAGAAATAGATCATATGCCTACATTTACCCTCTTACACAGTAAATTAGTACATTCAGCTGTACTGGGAACTGTTTTGCCACGCAGAGTGTCGGTAGTGGATCCGTCAGTGTACCTGTCGATCGTACCTCTGATCTGCTTTTACCCAGATTACGGTCGCGTCGCAGTACGGACTGGGAATCGAGGCTACTATCCTTGGCCATCTGTACCGCTGTAACTATTCTGGTTTCGCCCTCTTTTCATCAACAGAAACGAACAAGGTCACGTACCTCCTGCGAACGCACCTTAGCCAAAGACATAACCCCATTTTAACACTTCGCTTACATAATAAACATCGAGCTCGGCAGAATGATTTCCCTGGTAAGCAGGTGCGCTCTCTCCTTTTGACAACCAGGAACAAATGAGAGAAATGCGTAGACTTCTGTATACTAACTAATAATGATATGGAAATACAGACTGCAGACTAATTATTTATTAATAACTGAACACTAGCTTGCATATGATTATTCAACAAGATCTGAAACGCCCCTCGGCTTAATTAAACTCCCAAATACCCATTTGTTTTTAAATAAAGGACTAAGCTGTAGGGAAAACCGCACCTGCCTATATCTTGCCAGGCTTCGTTAATACTTTTTTTAAATGTCATTTATTATCGACATATCTATACGACTCGTTCTGAGTTTGATCCCAAACGTAATCTGCGTTTCTTTTCTTTTAACCAACGACACGACTGAAAACGGGTCTTACATGTTTTTTTTATTATTATTATTAGAAAACATCACAGACACACACGTTCTGGCAAGAGCCACTGCGATTTTCCGTCCAGCCTAATAGATGGCCAATTGATGGCACAGCAGCAACATCGCACTATACGAATATAATACAGACATAACAAATGTTCCGATAATGAGTTTTCTCCAGATATGGGCGCAGCAGCAGCAGCAGTAGACGCAGGATCTCCGGAGGGATACGTACCGTCGCTGATGTCGGGCTGAGATAATCGCAGAGCTGAGCCTTTCGCAGCCGGAGAGTGAAGACGCGCGCAGCCGCTCGGAGGAGCGCCTGTCTGGCGGACAGAGGGAGGGGTTCGGATGGGCGGGGAGGGGGAGGCGGGTGCGGCGGCAGGGATGCAGAAACGCCGCCTGCAGCCAGGGAGGGGCCGCGGACATGTCCTTACGGCACACCGGCTATTAACCCTTCCGCTGCCGACCTCAGCCCAGCTGTTGCTTTTTGGTTCAAAATGCCACCGCGCGTCTTGTTTTGCAGTGACAGTAGGTGCTAGTGTAGGGCTTCATTTCCCCCTGATGCGTCTCATTAAGCCGCTCTGTCCGATACAGCGGATGGAGGGAGGCACCAACCCCAAGGGGCCGTGATACGTGTGTCTGTATCTGTTCATTTTACCGGCACGTAAAGAGGATGCGGGGAGCGAAGCGGTGTCACGAAAATGGCCTTACAAAGATGATTTCGAAGGACTCCTGTCCAGCTTCCCTTTAGGCGAATAACTGGCTTTCAGTTTCAGTTGTAATATAATTTGCTGGCATATTTCTATTTATATATGGAACACTTCTAGCTGTATGT